>JAWPHD010009285.1:0-105431 GCA_037043455.1 Cyrtodaria siliqua
AAATATTTTTTAAGTTTTTCCCTATACAAGTCTATGTAAAACGTGACCACTGGGGCGGGGCCAAATGTGAACCCAGGGTCACCATTTGAACAAACTTGGTAAAGGACCATAAGAGTATAGTAAATGCAAAATATTAAACCTCTGGCTCTTGCAGTTCCAGCGAAGAAGACTTTAATGTGTTTCCTATATAAGTCTATGTAAAACTGTGACCCATGGAGTGGGGTCAAATTTTACCCCAGGGTCATCATTTGAACAAACTTGGTAGAGGACCATAATCTAATAGTAAATGCAAAATATTAAACCTCTGGCTCTTGCAGTTTCAGAGAAGATTGTTTTTTTCCTATATATATAAGTTTATATAAAACTGTGACCTCCGGGGCGCGGCCAAGTTTGACACCAGGGTCACCATTTGAACAAACTTGGTAGAGGACCATAAGCTTATAGCAAATGCAAAATATTAAACCTCTGACTTGCAGTTCCAGAGAAGAAGATTTTTTTCAGTTTTTCCCTATACAAGCCTATGTAAAACTGTGACCCCCGGGGCGGGGCCAAATGTGACCCCAGGGTCACCATTTGAACAAAATTGGTAGTGGACCATGAGCTTATAGCAAAAGCAAAATATTAAACCTCTGGCTCTTGCAGTTTCAGAGAAGAAGATTTTTTAAGTTTTTCCCAATACATATCTATGTAAAACTGTGAGCCCCGGGGCGGGGACAAATTTGACCCCAGGGTCACCATTTGAACAAACTAAGTAGAGAACCATAAGCTGATGCTACATGTAATACATGAGAGCTCAGTGCCATGTGGTTCCAGAGAAGAAGATTTTTTTCAGTTTTTCCCTATACAAGACTATGTAAAACTGTGACCCCCAGGGTGGGGTCAAATGTGACCCCTGGGTAGAGGACCATAAGCTTATAGCAAATGCAAAATATTAAACCTCTGGCTCTTGCAGTTTCAGAGAAGAATATTTTTTTTAAAAAAATCCTATATAAGTCTATGTAAAACTGTGACCCCCGGGGCGTGGACAAATTTGACCCCAGGGTCACCATTTGAACAAACTTAGTAGAGGACTATAAGCTGATGCTACATGTAATAAATGAGACCTCTGTGCCTTGTGGTTTCAGAGAAGAAGATTTTTTAAAGTTTTTTCCTATATGTCTATATGAAAAACATGCAAAATCTCAATATACAAACTTTGGACCCCCGGGGCATGGCCATTTTTGACCCCGGGGACTTCATTTGAACAAACTTGATAGTCTAGACATTGGCAATCATTTTAAAAGAAAAACTGTTGAAATCTGTCCAGCGGTTCTTGAGAAGAAGATTTTTTAAGGTTTCAACCATATATGGTAATGGCGGCCATCTTGGATGTCGCGCTGACCTAATTTTAACAAATCTAAAAAGCATTCATCTAAGGATCATCCACGTGAAGTTTGGTCAAAATTGGCCAAGCAGTTTCTGAGGAGAAGTCGTTTGAAGCAAAAGTTAACGACGACGGACGACGGACGACAGACGACGGACGAAGAGTGATCCCAATAGCTCACATTTGAGCCTTCGGCTCAGGTGAGCTAAAAAAGAGAGTATTTAACCCATTTAATGACCTTCAGTGTGACCTTGACCTTTATATTGTAGTATGATCATGTCGATGTTGTCATGAGTAAATAATGAAATTTGGATGAAGAAATATCAAGAAATGAGAACATTATAGCCAACATTAAGTTTTGGTGAAGAAAAAAATGAGTATTTAACCCATATAATGACCTTCAGTGTGACCTTGACCTTTATATGTTAGTATGGTCATGTCGATGTTGTCATGAGTAAATAATGAAATTTGGATGAAGAAATATCAAGAAATGAGAAAGTTATAGCCAACATTTAGTATTAATGGAAAAAAATAAGTATTTAACCCATACATGTATCATGACCTTCAGTGTGACTAAACCTTTATATTATAGTATGGTCATGTCGATGTTGTTATGATAAGTATATATTGAAATTTTGATGAATAAATATCAAGAAATTGAACGTTATAGCCAACATTAAGTTTTGGTGAAGACAAAAATGAGTATTCATCCCATATAATGACCGTCAGTGTTATCTTGATCTTTATATTTTAGTTTAGTCATGTCAATGTTGTCATGATGAGTACCGGTATATATTGAAAGTTTGATGAAGAAATATCAATGAGAAAGTTTTCGTGATGGACTGACGACAAAGTGAACCCTACGTATCACATTTTTCTTTGAAAAGGTGACCCAAAAACAAGCACAGACTACTATATGTACAGCAGGATGTAGGTGTTTTGAACTGATGCCATATCTATCTAGGTTGGGGCTAAGATTTGAAAAGTAGAACTTTCCAAAATTGTGAAAATAATACTAAAATTTAATAAATTTTTAGAAGGAAATGCAAAAAGACACTTCTTTTTTATTTTAAGATAATGTCATCGGTTATTTTGGCTACTGCTAGTACATGCATAGAGACTGTATGTTTACTTTTTACAGTGGAGGATTGAACTTCTGACCTTGATCAAGTCACTTACACCCACTGCTTGACCAGGTGCTCCACAGTGATCCCTAAGTTTCTGCCATGCTACGCAGGTGACACAAAAATATGTTGGTAAGATGAGCAGTTAAACAACAAAGTCCTTAATTACTTACTACCGTCATCTATGTAAGTTATAATTGTAGATGGGACAAGGGGAGATTTAAATAAATAAAAAGTATAATTTTTCTGACAAATTCTACTTTTTTCAATCATGCATAAACACTTTAAGAAATTCTGAATTTTTAAACAAATGCCCTGACTATATAAAATGTAAAGTAGTATACCCATAACTGGAAGGTTCCTCGACTATTTTGATACTGTGTCTTTCAACTGAAATAACAAATAGTATAAAATTTACTACATTAACTTCTCGGTCTCAAATCAGAAGTCTTTAATATTTTTTACCTGAAATGTCTAGCTGTAGTACAGCTAGAGACATACTAAGTAAGATTTTTGAAGTAGACAGGCTCATTTGAATGGTTACTTACTTACCGTAGGCAAGTTAGGGTTAAATGGCACTTTTAAAATGTACCATGTATGATTAGGACCCAGTCAGCTGAAGGTTTTAAAGGCTTTTGATTGTTTTCCTGATTGACTCCTTAGAAAATTTATAGCATAACTAATACATGTAGCTATGACTTGTTACTTAAGAACTGCAATCATCAGCTCTAATGGGATCATTAAAATAACCACATGGTACCATAGGTAAAATCAGTTATAAAAATGCATGGATCATTTTAATTTTTAAGGGGATACTGTCCGTAAGTAAGCAGATATGGAGTATAGCCAAATACCCTAAATGTATATATTTTCCCCCATTTTCCTGTGAAAAATTCCCTCTTAATAAAAAAAATAAAATATTATTAGAATTTGTTTAACTCCAAAACAGGAAAACAGTTTGCAATGGTAAATTCTTGGTACCACTTAAATAATAAAAAAACACACACTTATTTGTGTTTCTTAGAAATTCCCCTTTGATATGAAAACAACGCAAAATTCCCCTTCCTGAGGGCCCTGGCCCCATTCCCCCAAAGTGAAGGGAGGGCCCTGACATTAAAAAATTAGCATAGTCCCAGATAAGCCTGTTGTAAGACATTCGTGAGTTTGACATTTTTATTTATATATTATTTGTAAATAATGTCGGTCCCACATTATTTACATTTGCTGCTGATCACATGACATCCATTAGCGCATTAGCTTTTATAGGTTGTATTACTTACGTAATACATCTGGCCCAGTCGGTAGCGAGCTCGTCTATTATTACCCGCGAGTGTAATTTTAGTGTGGGTTATGAGTTCAACCCAACGAAGTACCGCTATTGAATTCCGTAAAACAATCTTGGTTTTATGTAGTAAATATTCAAAAATGGTTGATGTGTTAAGTTTGTCAACGTAATTATTTTGTGTTTTATAGGCTAAAAGTTATGGACAATGTCCCTTTAAATGATCAGTTTTGTTTTGCCAAATGAACAGTTTTTGGTTGTTTCTATCATGACATCACATCCTGGTATTATGACATCACATCATGCTATTAAAATTATGATGTAACTCAGACAGTGTGTTCTCAGAACTGAATGAGCCATTTAATTGCTATGAGAAACAGATTAAGACTGTTTGTATCACTCATTGAGTAATGAGTTTCTTGAAACCAAGAATCACAAAATTCTAAAAATAAAATAATTCTAAAATGATTTAATAGACTGTTTTATATCAAATAGCAGCTACACATGTAGGACATATGTAAGTTCTCCTTCTACCATCAAACCATTAGCAGTTTTTTTCCCCCCAAAATATTTAGCAAATTTCGGCCCCATTCCCCCACCCCACTCTCGAAATAGTATTTTTTCTCCCTCTAAAGACCCTCTTCCCTTAAAAGCAAAAAAAACCCACTGATTAGCAATTGCAACCTGCTGTCAACTATGGTCACAGACTCACTGTTGATAAAAGAGTTCCGAGCCAGGCTTACCACACTGCCGGCTACACTCTTCTCTGTCTACTTGTTTTTTCCTTCCATTACGTTTCCCAGTATTCATAATTTTGATAGAGCATCATCAAAAAAACTGACCAATCAGTGACCAGAAATAAGACATAACCAATACATTCTGGTAGGTGATAAACTCGGTCTTTATCCTTGATGTTCAACCAAGTAATTAGTTTACTGTTAAAATTAAGGTATCTACAGTGTGATTCTTTTAAAACCCTGCATATTTCATGCACATTCATACAAACTGATTCAATATATGTATCTTTTAAAATCAAAATCTTGAAAATTATGGTATTTTTACTCTGCCAAAGTTTTTTATTTTACTATAGAACCTAAGGATAAAAACCGAGTAACACAAATTTTATCACCTACTGAAAATAAAATAAAATCTCAACATCTCTGCAATGCAAATTTATGAATATAATTTTTATTTCATACTTCATAATGTTTATAATTGACAAATATTGACAGATTAGAGCAAAGCAGTGTATTAGCCAGCCAACCACGCAGCCGTCTTTTGCACGGCCGTTTTTGAAAATCGTGGCTAATATTTGAGGGAGTGGGCGGGGTATTTATTTTTTTTGCACAATAACTTACTTTCTCAATATTGTTATGTTTTGTATACATTTATAGAAGAAATATGATCTAAAATGTTTGTTTTTTCACCTTTATCTGTAAAAATAAATTACCCCAGAGACACCCACTTGTCGCGAATTGGCGCGTGTTAACAAATTATTTTGCACACCCTGTTTGCATATTTGCACACCCAGTTCTTGAATTTCTGCCTAATACACTGGAGCAAAGAGAGATGCCTGTATATAAGGTTTGTGTTTTCTTTAGGTTTCTGACTTCGACTTGACAATGAAACGAATTCATAATTTTGATAGAGCATCATCAAAAAATCTGACCAATCAGTGAGCAGAAATAAAACATACACAGACATTCTGGTAGGTGATAAACTCGGTCTTTATCCTCGTTGTTCAACCAAGTTTAGTGATAAAATTAAGGTATCTACAGTGTGATTCTTTTAAAAGCCTGCATAGTTCATGCACCTTCATGCAAATTGATTCAATATAAGTATCTTTCAAAATTAAAATCTTAAAAGTCTTTTTACTCTGCATAAGATTTTTATTTTACTATAGAACCTAAGGATAAAAACCCGAGTAACACACATTTTATCACCTACTGAAAATAAGATACAATCTCAACATCTCTGCAATGAAAAATTATGAATAGAAAAAAATCTTGAGTGCAAATTATTTTATTTAAACCTTACTCCACCCATCTTTTTTTTACATAGAACTTGAAAAAAAACATGTTATATTTTCCATTATTAAATTAACTTTTCATTGAATTTTGACTTAAACTTTAGATAATTAAGTATTTCAACAAAAGCATTGCAGAGTATACAACCTTACCTCCGTAACAAATAGAAATAATAAAAAATATAGCCGACACTTGGAAAAATCGACGTTTTACGGCCATCTTGTTTTGTGTAAACTTTAATTCAGTAGCCGAATAATATATATGGCGATTATCGCCATCGTCTTATTATTCCTTCTTTTAGAGAAGTCGGGTTAGCCGTAGACCTACATATAGGTCTATGGCGATAGCCTAATAAATGGATGTCAAAACAGTTTCTTTTATTGTAATTCTGCATTTAATTTGCTGCATGCTCGCAAACGAAAAGAGAGCATAACAGCGTATTTTAACTCAAAACAGGCGGTGCTTATAGGTTGTTTAGGTCTTCCTGCGATTGTCTTGCGTCAGCCAGGGATCTGATAGTATTAATGCTCTTTTTATTTTTTCTTATTTGACGAAATTAAACAGTATATGTAGCAAAAGGGAACGTCAAAATATTAAAAAATAAAAATAAAAAAGGAAGGAGAGGAAGAAAGAAGTCTGCATAGGAGTCCAATTTATTAGCTAGGCTAGGGATCTGACTACTCAGATCAGGAACCTATATATCAAATTTTATCCCAGCTCAGATGAATCATAAAGTCATCTGCAAAAAGCATGATATGCGGGAAGACCGTTTATATATAATATGATATACCGTTTATATAGACTAAACTTGAAAACGTGCAAAAGGGGTGTCTGAACCTAAATGTTATGAACAAAATTGACCTTGCATCTTTAGAAGAAAGACGTGAAAACATATTTCTGTCAACCTGGTTTAACACTTAAGGGTCATAACATGAAACAAAGAAAGGAATACAGTCGCACGGAGATTGGGAAACACTTCTTTTGTAATACAGTGGAAAGCCCTTAGAGAAAACATGTTCAGGCACCAGCATATCTTCTTTCAAGAGGACTTTGAGAGCTGACCTACACTGAGTGGCCTAACTACCAAATAGTTCAAGTATACCAAGTAAGTAAGTACAGCGAAGAGGCCCTAAACATCTCCTTGCGGAACACTCCATTCTACGGACGCCGTGCTCATGCCCATATCCAGTGGTTGGCCATCAAAAAACTGAAAGTGTATCATCTTCATCATTGTTATGTTTAATCGTTATCATTCACAAACGTCGAATATCACTTTAAGCGGCCTCTGCGAATAAATCATTGTGTTTTAGAACACACACAGACATCTGCACCGCTTGCTTTCTTTCACTGAACGTGGCATGCCTAGTTGATATGTAAATTCACAATAATCTCAAAACCTCCGATGTTGCTGTCCCAAATATGACCGTACATGCGTTAACTCCATTCCGTTTAATTGTTTTTTTGTTCTTATTCAGCTGGTTGCAAAAAATATAGGCTTCTGGCGGCTGTTTGCTGCAACTCTGCAGAAACATTGTTGCAAAGCTGCGGCAGACAAGTTTGCGGCGAAGTTGCGGTACACTTTTACCATGCAAATGAAGTATGCGGCAAAGTTGTAGCAAACAAATATGCAAATGAGGTTCTGGTGATGTTCACCGCAACTTTGCCGCAGACCTCATTTGCATAGTAAAAGTGTGCGGCAGCTTCTCAGCACACTTCATTTGCACAACACTTTTAGCTGTAATCTTCTGGCGATGTGTGCTGCTACTTTGCCGCAGACCTCATTAACATAGTAAAAAACCTTGTAGCAAACTTCATTTGCATAATTTCTTTCTCTGCAATGTTTCAAAATAAATAATGGACTGAAACTATGAAATAGAACAATGGTGCGCCGTTTGTAAAAGCTTTAGCTCAAAAATATTTTGTTTTTTTCTCTATTTAACATGGACTGCACCATATTTAAATAAATTGACACGATTTAAATAAAATGACATGATTTAAATAAATCGACACTATTTAAATAAATACTCCTGATTTAAAGTATATCCTCACGATTTAAATATATCCATACGATTTAACTAAATGGTTTTGATTTAAATAATTGTTTGTGAATTCTAAATAAATGGACCTTCGTTTTACTAAATGCGCAACAATTTAATTAAATTCACTTATATTTAAATAAATCGACACAATTTAAATAAACTGACACTATTTAAATAAATCCTCTCAAAATTAAAATCTGTCATTTCTGAATTACTCTCATTTTCATGGAGATGTTGTGCTGTCATTTCTGCATTACTCCCATTTTCATGGACATGTCACTAACTGTAGCAGTCCAAAACGTATATATACACACATCTACCTATTGAGGTCATACTGATCATATTATTTTGCACTTGGGATACAATTTTAATTGTTCTGGTTTTAAATGTTGGAGTTATCATGGTGTTTGGTATTTAAAAATGTGCTTGCAATGAACACAATTGAATACATGTTTAAAAATAAGGTTCCACGAAACAAATTACACTTGGCTAAATTACTAACAGAGTCTTCAGATACAGCAGATCAGAATGGAAAAGTTTGTCGTGGTGTTCTGTGAATAAAGAAACGGCAAATCTGAATTTAAAAGATTGTGGTGATGTTACGGCGCGCAATAAAAAAAAAATCGGATTGGTAAAGTTTGTCGCAATGTTGTGGCGAGCAAAAAAACATGCAAGTAAGTTTGTGGTGATGTTATGATGAACGTTCCAAATAAATAAATGTTTCTGGTGAATGTATAGCTTTTTGGCGAGTTTGCGGCAAATTCGACAACAATTATCATACTGTTTGCGTCAACATCACCGCTAGTGGCGAACATTGGCGAACAATTAAAAATTGTTATGGTGAACAAAATTGTTCGCTGCAAGCTTGCAGCAAACCTCATTTGGTAAGGAGGGTACGTGCTTATGGACCAGGCAATATTTAACTGGGCATTGGGAATGGTGCAAAATAGCATGGGACAGTAACTTTTTTGTCGCGACAAACCATGGGACGATACTTTTTTTCGTTTGCTTGCCGTAGGATATACATTTTTTTTATATAACATTTTTATTTGCACCGATCCCAACCCCTAGATAAATATTGCCTGGTACCTAAGATAGAAACTTGCGGTACCCCGGAAATCACAGGAAGACCATTCGAGATTGTGTCACCGACCTTAACTACTTGCTTCTGTTTATTTCTTTGAGCCATGTATCAGTGCTGTTTAACTTCTTGAAATAGGTAAGAATTTGATTAGCAATAAATCTTTCAAATATTTTTGATATTGTCGGAAGTATTGAGATAGGTCTGTAATTATTTACATCATCTATGTTACCATTCTTTGGAATAGGGAGAACAAATGCTTCCTTAAGTTTATCCGGAAAAACTCCGAGACTCAAACATTTATTTATCAAAGAAGCTGTTGGTACAGTTAACATATCTCTGCATAATTGTATTATTATAGGACCTATTCCATCTAATCCCGTAGATTTATTTACGTCTAATTAATCAGTTATTGTTTTTACTTCAAAATTAAATACTGAAAACTTCCTTAACTTATCAAAGTTTTCTGGTTTGTATTTAACTTTGCTTACATTTTTAGAAACGTTAACGAAATGCTCATTAAACGCATTTATAATATTTGGGAGTCCTTCAATCAATCTGCCATCGATTAAAATTTGTTTAGGTATAGTTAATTCACTGTTAACATTGTTCGAAATTGTTTTGATTTTTTTCCAAATATATGTTGAGTTTTTGTTGAGCTTTGTTGAAAAATGTTTTCTTTTTTTTTTAAATTAATGATGTTGTTTTATTTCTCCACATTTTATATTGATCCCACTTTTTTAATTATGGTTTAAATCTCTGAGCGCCCTTGCTCTGTGAATTTCATCAGTGTAACATCCTGGAAGAGTTTTTGTTTTTATTCGGAGCATGTTCAGATAAAACAGCATTAATTTGTTTATACAAGAAATTTAATGAATCATTTGCATCAGCAAACATTTCGGAAACTTCAAGACAGCTGTTTTGTAAATCAAGACAAACGTTCATTTTTATCGTCCTCATCCTCCAACTCCACCTCCTCTCCCGCTCCCCCATTTTTCCGCATCATTATCGAAATCGTATTTTATCATTTATTCGTGTCAATATTATACCTACACATTTTGTTGAAGTCACGTGATACATAGAGTTGAACAAAATGGCAGCCCCCATGAATTAAAACTTGGTGTACCCGATATTTCTAGTATTTCACGTTTTTATACAGAATCCGAGTCGTTGATTTAGATAGACAACGATGCATAAGCAAAGGAAGGGAAAGGGTGCCGGAAAGCATACCTTAAACAAAGGGGCTCCACAAATTGACAGGACAAAACAATTTTCCGCTGGTTTTGATGATGATAAACTCTCTGACAATTCGAATGATTCATCAACTGGTAAAGTATTGTTTTAACTGAACACTTTAATCATAAAAGCTTAGATTTTAGTATCTCGGTACTGTTTCGTTGGAGATCAAGTAAAGCTTTCGTCTCATCCTCGTAGCAAATGAAGTATGTGGCAACGGGAGAAATAGTTCTATTCATCGATAATAAGAGTAGGGCAGGTTCCCGGATTCCTATGTATCCTTCCCCTCTCTCTGGGGCGGCTCTAAATAACCTGTACTGTGTTGATGAGCCGTTAAACAACATTCAATTCAATTCATAATTTTGATACAGCATCATCAAAAAAACTGACCAATCAGTGACCAGAAATAAGACATTACCAATACATTCTGGTAGGTGATAAACTCGGTCTTTATCCTTGATGTTCAACCAAGTTTACTGTTAAAATTAAGGTATCTACAGTGTGATTCTTTTAAAACCCTGAATATTTCATGCACATTCATGCAAATTGATTCAATATTCAATATATGTATCTTTTCAAATCAAAATCTTGACAATTATCGTCCTTTTACTCTGCCAAAGATTTTTTATTTTACTATAGAACCTAAGGATAAAAACTAAGTAACACAAATTTTATCACCTACTAAAAATAAAATCAAATCTCAACATCTCTGTAATAGAAAATTATGAATAACATAAAACGTCACAAAATCTTTAATGGAGACATTTAATTTTTATCAATTTTGATTTTTTAATTATTGTTTTTCTTATTCAATATTGTGACGTGATAAAGTGAAAAAAAAAAAAAAAGCATAAAAACTTTGAAAATGTATGGTTATAATCCCGACGTTAAATATTATTTAACTGCAGGAGAAAGTGAGACCAGTAACTCGGTACCCCTCGCATACAGGCAAGTGCTCTCGCATACAGACGAGTGCTCTACCAACTGAGCTTACCGTGCCACCTGGCACCCAATATCACCACACTCCCGTTAGTCCGAGCCTTCTCTGACCTTACCAGCCCTTTTTACGATTGTGTTATTTGATCTGACTGTGTACAAAGCCACCAAAAAAAAGGCTTTTAGGTCAGAGAAGGCATGGATTACACTCCTGTATGGAGGGAGAGCCATACCCTATACACGTTACATATCTCACTGAACGTCTGTTTATCAATGATACAAAACACCTGTAAACCCTTCCTCAGAAACGAACCTGTAGTGATAAACAGAATTGAATTATATTGCATTATCAGAAAGGAGTAAAACAAAAAACTAATGTCTTCTTGTGAGTGCAAACAAATTATATTTATTAATTTTAAACCAATTTTTTTAAAGGAAATTTGGACACATTGTTACATGGGTGATAGCATGCTTTTTTATAAATTTATGCTGATATGGTTGGAGTCTGTTGTCTAAGATAATATTTTCTTTGTAACTATTAATGCAGTGGTAATTTAATTAACTTTTGTTATTTTCATGCTCCTAAGGGTTAATTTTGTCGGGTGTTTTTCTTTTTCATCTTTAATCAGTTAATCCACAATTGATGTCAATCAGGGAGATGTATCTACATCTGTACATGTACTTCTGTGAATCAGCTTTCCATTTGAAAATTAAACTTTGCTTAACTTAAATGTTTTTTCGGTGTGTGATGCATTTTCAGGTCATAAATGTAGAACTACCAAAAAGCCCTCTTGGTCCCTTTGTTTGAAGTGAAACTGGAAGAAATGCATTCTTGTTTGAGTTGGAGGTTAATTTTAGTCTGACCAGGTGTGTTTCTAAACAGTTTATTCACATTTTAATGATACATCATTTAAACATGTGCTCTTTGTAGACAGCAGTGATGAGGAAGAGCAACAAGTGACAATACCCTTCCCACTTGCCATGTGGGACTTGGAACAATGTGATCCTAAAAAATGCACGGGCCGAAAACTTTCAAGACTTGGATTTGTGAAGACACTCAGACTTGGTCAACGTTTCAGTGGTGTAATTTTATCACCAATGGGCAAGCAGTGTGTTTCTCCCGCAGATAGGTAATTAAAACAAAGAATCTAAGTTCTACAAAATAATAATTATGACAGCTGTTTAAGTTTCTATCCCGCCATCAACAGGCATTTGTTATGACGGATGTAACGTATGCCATTTCCAAACCTACTGATGGCAAGGTATATGCACTTACATATTTTGAGAATCCAAACTCTATAGACACAATATAAACAGTGAGGCCAAACCACAAAACTGGAGCGTCGATTTACCAACTCATAATTCATTTTATGCATGTTCAGTTATGGGTATTTTAAGAACCCATGAATACACCTATACTTTTAATTGGCACATATGTATAGGATAGAGCATGAGTTTTGCACGTGTACGGGGAGATAATGCACGAGCGTTAGCGAGTGCATTATTGTCCGTACACGTGCAAGACTCATGCTCTTTTGTATTTATACCACAATAACTAACATATGCTGTGTATATCCTCGGGTATTACACGATGCATAGTGTGTATTTAGGCTATTGTGGTATAAACATTATTATATGACCTGAACACCTGGACAGAGTTTTTTGATAAACGTACGCGTTTTTGTAGCGTAATTTTTGCCATTATTTGGCAGGATAGTTTCTTTAAAAATTAAAACATTACATTATTGCTTCCATCTTCATGCATGTGTAATGTATAACTCCTAACCAAAGAAGATCACCATTATTGACATTGACCTAAATGTTGGACTGTTTATTTTTGTTTGTCATAATTGTTAAGGGCCATAACTCCCATGTTTCTAGGGCAATAAGGCTGGTTAGCAAACTTTACCTAGACATTGTGTCTATAAACATTGTGACCAAATTCACGAAGACTGATTTTTTTTTACCAATTACTATTACTTGTTTTCCGCACAATAACTTAGTACTTATAATCCAGTCTTCGTGAAACTTGTTCACAATGTTAATGGTCACAATGTGTGGGTTAAGTTTCTTGATTATCAGCCAGATTGCCCCCAAAACACCTGGAGTTACAGGGTCCATAACCAGCCTGATTGCACCAGAAACACTGGGAATGTTGACCCTAAAACATGTAAAAAAATTAAATAACTTCGGTATATATAATCTATTCTTCATAAAACTTAGTGACAATGTTTATGGTTAAATGTCTAGGTCAAGTTTGATATTCAGCCTGATTGCCCTAGAAACACCGGTGTTATAGCCCTTGAATTGTTTTAAAAAAAAAAGAAAGCTTTCCGCACAATAATGTAATTATTTATATACCTGTCTTCATGAAACTTGGTTACAGTGTTTATCATCACAACGTCTAGGTCAAATTCAATAACCAACCAGACTTCAGTGTTTTTTATGCCTAATTTGGGGCCCCATTCACAATTCCAAAAAGTATCCTTTTTTCACAATTGTATCCAAAAAATTCACAATCTGGGTAAATACAGACAAGTAAGGATACTAGTCTTAATATAAGCTGGTGTCAAAACTAGTCTGTATTTACCAAAAACAAAACATAAAGCCAAGGGATATTAAACTGTGGAAATGAAAGTGAAAAAAGTTTATTTCTCTTTTGTTATAATATTTCACAAATTTCACAATTTCTAGAAAAATGCCGCTATTTTTCACAATGGCATGGGCACAGGCTGCATTCACAAAACACATAAAAAAAACACTGAGCCTGATTACTCCAGAAACACAATGTTCAAGTCGTTCAGTATATTCTTATGAATATTTCTGCTAAGAATGTGCGATCTGATTGCATCATTTCAGTACCGTAATGTCTCTGATTATTATTATTAAACTATTATTTAATCTACTACTTATTCATTTAGTTATCGAGGCATCTCCATGGCTGAGTGATTAACCACTTTGCATTGTAAACCTTCTCGCCTCTCATCACTGTGGGTTCAAATCCCACTCGGAGCTTGAGTTGTAAATAAGGAAGTGTCGATTCTTACGGATGACAGGAGGTGTACAGTACTGGTTCTACTCAGGAAAAGTGGGTGTTCTGCCTACCTCCACCAAAAAAAAAAAACGGCTGTCATTTATAACCTGAAAATTTATAATTGAAAATGATGGTAATGAAATAATTTGCCATCTTGTTTTTTTTCACTTTTTGGAATAATTAATTGTAGGTTATAAGATGAGAATACAAAAAATATCTATTGATCACATTGCAGGGAAATTGTTAGTGAGAACGGTATAGCAGTAGTAGATTGTTCCTGGGCTAAGCTAGAAGATACCCCATTTGGACGAATGAAAGGACACAACCTTAGATTGCTGCCATACCTCGTGGCTACCAACCCGATAAACTATGGCAAACCGTGCACACTAAGCTGTGTAGAGGCTTTTGCAGCTACACTTTTTTTAGCTGGTAAGAATAGTAAATTTTTTATAAAATGTGAGTTTGCCATACATGTATTAATAAAGCACATTTTATAAAAGTAAGCTATTGCCAAACTATAACACAAAAAAAAATGACGACTACCGAAACAACAAAACGCTTTTAACTTAAAACTTTTCATAACATTTCAGTTTTTAGCTGGACTATTCGAAGAATAAGAGAGCTTATGTAATCACCCCGGGGTCGGCGTTTGCGTCCCACATCAAGGTTTGCGTGTAAGCTGTGTTTACAAGTCTGTATCTCTTACATTTCTTATCCTAGCCCAATCAAATTTGGCCATGGGCTTCCTTATAGAATTATCTTAAGGGCTGCATAAGCAATTTTGGTTCCTGTAAACCATGGGCTCCCATGGAACCCAAATTCTGATAGCCCATAAAATGTGTCCTATTTCACATCAAAATTTGCATGTAAGCTGTGTTTACAAGTCTATATCTCTTACATTTCTTACCCTAGCACAAATAAATATGACCATGAGCTTCCTTATAGCATTATCTTAAGGGCTGCTTAAATAATTTTGGTTCCTGTAACCCCTGGGCTCCCATGGAACCCAAATTCTGATAGCCCTTAAAATGTGTACCCTCCCCACAACCCCCTCCGCTTCCCCTCCGCTTCCCCCGCACTCGAAACTCTTTTTTTCTTCTTCATTTTTCATATATGTTGCCCCTTCCTCTCCCCTCCCCCTCCATCCCCCTCCCCCCTCTATCACCTTGATAGAGTTTTGATAAACGGTTATGTAGTGAATTTTTGCTTTTGGTTCAAAAATCACCATGGAAGCTTCTTTTAGAATTATCCACTGAACTAGTTTCATAAATTAGGAACTCAGCCGAGGATCCTAGTAATGGACTTGTATATTTAATAACCGATCAATGTACACATGGTTCATCTCCCTCTGAGGTTGCTGTCCCAGTATGACATAATATGATGTGTTAACCCATTTCATTTGTTTAGAATTAATGCATGGCTTTCAACAGTTACGAATACGAAATCATTATCCATATAACACCTTGTTGTTGTTTTTTATGCAGAAATCATTGCACTTTCACTTTATGAAATTTATAGTATGGTCTCGTTAAGTTGGTTGATTTAAACATCAAGATGGGTGTAGCCGATAGAGGTGTTTAAATAAACCAACGAGATGAGACCATACTCTGTTTTTAGCTCACCTGAGCAAAAAGCTATTGTGCTCATCCGCTGTCTGTCCGTGCGTGTGTCCATCCACAATTGCTTCAAACTACTTCGCCTCTGAAACTGCTTGGCCAATTTTGACGAAACTTCACAGGAATGATCCTTGGGTGGTCTTCTCTTAAGAGTGTTCAAATTATGGAAATCCATGCAGAACCGCTTGATGGATTTCAAATTAATTTCACAGAATTGATGTTTGGGTGGGCCTCTGTCAAGATTGTTCAAGCTGGGTTGATTCGTCAAAAAACGTGGCCACCATGGGTCGGGACTTATTTTTCTACATTTCTATGGAAAACTTTAAAAACCTTCTCTTCTGAAACTGCTTGAAGGATTTCAAAATAATAATTAATTATTAGCAGTAATAAATAAGCACCACAAGTTTTGAATCAGATAGTTTGCATGTACCATCATCTACTGATCCTAGACAAAGATTGTACATAATATTGAACCAGGGGTAAACTTATGTTTGTATTGCATTAAGTTTGTTGAAATGGTGAACCAAGTGGTCAGAATTTGCCCATCCTATTTGTCACAAGTTTTCGTTTAGATCCTAGAAAATGTAATAACAGTTGTGTTTAGGTTTCTTTTATTGGTCCAAATTTACTCAGGTGAGCGATATTATAAGGCCCACCATGGCCCTCTTGTTTTTGTAACATGTCCATTTCATCTGTCTGCAATACTCTAACTTCGAATAACTAGTAGTTAGAGTACACCGGTCTTTCTGACAGGTGTTATTGTCCATTACATGATTTACAACTATACAATTTCAAAGGAAATGTCAGCGACCATGCTACAAATGTGTTTAAAAATATATACATGTGATGTGAAAAGTAGTAAGACCATAACTATTTCAAAACATATATGCCTCAGTAAAGCGTACAAGGCCTTATATCTTTTAGAATAAAGGTAACCCATTTTCAGTGTCTCAGTTTGCAGAACAGTTTTCCATTAAAGTAAATTCTAGCCGCACAAGTTATATATATTTTGAGTTATCAATATAACATACTATAACTCATATTATACATCCTCACAGGTTTTCAGAAAGAGTGTGACATTCTGTTAAATAAGTTTAAGTGGGGTTCCTCATTCCTGACTGTGAATGCCCAGCTGTTTGCCGAGTACAGCAAGTGTGACAACAGTGTGGATGTTGTGGCCGCACAGCAGCGCTACCTGGAGGAGATCAAGAAGGAAAATGAGGAAAGACTATCCTCAAACTATAATGGTAATCCCCATTCTGCTTACAGATTTATAGACATATATAGGGGTTCAGGTAGGTCTTTAATTACCTGTGCTCTAACTGAATTTCTGTGTTATGCAAAGATGAACGCACATAAAATTTAACCTTAACTGTCGGTGTCAAGGCTTCCTGTTCTCAATAGTGGTTTGGAAGCGCAGGAAGAAAGAAACACAATTCTTCAGATGTATGCTATTAAGCCATCTCTAAGACATTTAAATTTAGAAGGAATGTAAGCCTACGGTGAATCACACTTTATTACTGAGAGTTTTTAAAAACTTTTTAAGAAAAGGTTTCATATGAAAGAGTTATACAAATTGGATGATACACAAAGATATCACCATTTGAAGGTTGTTATTACCCTTTAGTATACATATTTCGAATACAGTGGCTGCGATTTTCTTTCCTATAAATCATACAATTATTATATTTATAAATATTCCAGATATGGTAATTTAGAACTGTGATGACGTAATTCTCAAAATGGCAGCTTCCATGTCCATTTCAGAAGAACTTTTTAATGGCCGTATCTTTTTTCTTATTTGTTTATCATTCGATTCTGATAATTCTCACACCATTCTCCAAGTTTTTCAAAACTCTTAATAATTAAGCTTGTTTAAAAGGACAATGTAGGCTATAAAACACAAAATAGTTACGTTGACAAACATAACACACCAACCATTATTGAATATTTACTAAATAAAACCAAGATTGACGGAATTCAATAGAGGTACAAAAAAATAAGTACCGCTTCTTGGGGCTGAACTCGTAACTCTCACTAAAAAGATGTATTACGTAAGAGATACAACCTATAAAAGCTATTAATTCGCTAATGGATGTCGTGATCAACAGAAAATAATAAATAAGACTTGTTTTTCAGACTCACAAATGTATTACTGCAGGCTTATCTGGCTCTATGCTAATGTTTTCATGTATACATTTCACTGAATAAAAATCAGACAGTTATTTGGCTATGCTCAATATCTGCTTATCCCTTTAACTATATGCCTACATTTGCTTTAAAACATAGAATGTAATGATGATTACATTAGTATTTGTTTCATTAAAAGATAATACTCCGTCCATCGTTGTACAGAAAATTAAATATTGGAATTTATTACATTTCTATGAGTGAAAAATCTGGACATCTCCGTAAAAGAAACTGCATAATCACTAAATATAAAAAATAACACGGACAATAAAAATAACTAAATGTGACATTGAGTTATGACTGGGACATTATTTTCCGATAATGCTCAACAAAGCAAAATATTACAATTTAAATCATACACAAATTGTATATGGAATAAATAGATTATGTACTCACTCGCATCCACTCATTCATTGAAAAAAACAACAACACGCTTATCATCTCATGGTAGACTCCCTTATAACATATACTCTAGGCCAAAAATAAAATTATGTTTGTTTCCCCTTCCCGACCCATGCAAAAAAGGGTTGGGTAGGTAGGTAGGTAAAATATTTTTTTTATTTCATTTCTTTTATTTGAGATCAAAACTGGAATACATGCTACCTATAAGACACATTTAAGACGGTACCAACCCAGTCGTGTCTGAACATCGTGCTGCATGTTCATAAAAAAAAAAAAAAAAAAAAAAAAAAAAAAGTGTCGAAAAAATAATTCGGGTCGCGGCAATTTCGGTGGGTCGGTCGGGAAGGGGAAACAAACATAATTTTATTTTTGGCCCTATCCTTTACAGTTATTTACTCTCTATATATGAACTCCATTAAAACATCATCCTCATTACGTGGTCCTGCATTATTTCCATTAAGCGATGAGAAACTTTATATTAGCAGGGTTTTATAACGCATATTTCAAAAATAAAATATGTTTAAAATCATGTTTTACTGAAAAAATGTGATAACCTGTTTAAAATTACCTATTAAATGTTATAACTTTGCAATATTCAGACTTTTAAAGCCGAAATTAAGGTTTTATTTCATACCCCAGCCAACCCTGTTTTCGCTTCTTGGAGAAGGGGTTTCGATGGGGTATGAAAGTTAATACTCGGACCATGATATGTGTCAGTCATTACTTTATTCAGCAATTCAGTACAGATAACAGTTTAATAGTTTATGGGGTGAAATCAGAACTGTTTCTTCTCATCAAAGACAATTATTAATAAACTTAAGATTTGCTCTCTCTATTTAACTTAAAGAAGATTCTTAAAGGGACACACGGCAATCTTGATCTTTTAAAAACTCACGGCTTCCTGTTAGTTTTCCTACATAACTTGCATTTGTTCAGTCATGAATATTAATTATTAAAATAGTCAATAGCAAATCGTTTTTATATATTGTTAACTTTATATTATATTGCACCAATAATATATTTAAATATTTGGTAGAACATATCTTTCAAAACATACACAAACAATTGTAACCCTCATTAGTCTTTTTACTTCAAAAAGCAAATATATGGACCGAACCTCACCCATTTTTTTTATATTAAAAAATAATTCAAGATAAAAAAAACATGTTTTAATACTCAATTTTTATGCTCCCCGAAATTTTTCGGGGCAGCATATTATAGTCGCCACTTTGTCCGTCTGTCCGTCACACTTTTGTTTGGAGCATAACTTAAAAACTACAGACAGGACTACAATGAAACTTCAAACATTGATAGAGGGCAATGAGAGGAAGTGCAGCGTGCAAGAACCGTAACTCTGTCATTGTTCAAATTAGAGTTATTGCCCTTTGTAATTTTATACTTAGAAGTTTTGTCCAGAGCATAACTCAAAACTACTGTGAAACTGCAATGAAACTTCACACAATGATAGAGAATACTGAGAGAAAGTGCAGAGTGGAAGAACCATAACTCTGTCGTCATTCAATTTAGAGTCATTGCCCTTTGTAATTTTATACTTAGAATATTTGTCCAGAGCATAACTTCAAAACTACTCATGGGACTGCAATGAAACTGCACACGACGATAGAGGGCACTGAGAGGAAGTGCAGAGTGCAAAAACCATAACTCTGACTCATTCAACTTAGAGTTATTGCCCTTTGTAATTTTACACTTGGAATTCTTGTCCGGAGCATAACTTTAAAACTACTGATGGGATTGAAAACTGCTCAGTATCTACTTTTATATATGCATATTCTACTAATGAAAACAAAAATCTTATTTTTTCTGTATCAAAAGGATAAATTCTACTCAGAGCTACCCATACTCCCTATTTTGTTAATAATTAAACATTATCACAAATGACGGAACAAAAATGGAAAAATCATTTGCTTAAAATTTGATACATTACCATCTTAAATCCTAAATTATATCCATAATCTACTAGAATGCAAATAATTAAACAATTCTGTTGTCAAACAAAACAATGATTTGAACATTTGAAAACTTGCCCAGCCAACATCCTTAAAGGCAAAATGATACAGGATAAATAAATCAAGGTGCTAATTTTATTGCTTTATATAAAACGCAAGATTGCTGTATGTCCAAGTCACTCAGTGCTCCAGATATTTAAAGCAATTGTAAGGGTATTTCAGCATTAAAGTCAGGAAATTCAGCATTGAATAAATTAATATATTACATATTTGTCTGTGATTTGTATAGGAAATACTGGGAGTAGAAAAGCTATATCTACTCGTTTGCTCTACTGGGAAATGTCTCCCAGTGGGAGATATTTCCCAGTACGGAACGAACATTGCTCGGCCTTTTCCGTCAGCGGGAATGCCAAATGACGTTCCGATTGTTTTACGGACGTCTTTGTCAGATTCCGCCACTAGGAAATAACGATTACGAAAATTAACGAAGAGTTCCGGTTCCACTTGTTTTGTTTGTATGACGTAACGTCATCTTGGATGACGTAACGTCGTCTTGGCGTTCTCGTGCAAACTGGTGTAAAAAGGCGTGAATCATTAGAAATATTAATAAAATATCATTTTTAGCTCTAGCCAGCAGAGCTTATGGGATGGTGTGTTGTCCGTCGTCCGTCCGTTAACTTTTGCTTGTGTACACTCTAGAGGCCACATTTCTGATGCAATCATCATGAAACTTTGTCAGAATGTTTGTCTCAATGAAATCTCGGTCAAGTTCGAAAATGGGTCATGTGGGGTCAAAAACTAGGTCACTAGGTCAAATATTGGAAAAACCTTGTGTACACTCTAAAGGCCATATTTTTGACCCGAGCTTGATGCAACTTTGTCAGAATGTTTGTCTTAATTATATCTTGGTCAAGTTTGAAAATGGGTCACATGGGGTTAAAAACTAGGTCACTAGGTCAAATACTTGAAAAACCTTGTGTACACTCTAGAAGCCGTATTTCTGACCCAATCTTCATGAAACTTTGTCAAAATGTTTGTCTTAATTATATCTTGGTCAAGTTCAAAAATGGGTCACATGGGGTTAAAAACTAGGTCACTAGGTCAAACATTGGAAAAACCGTGTGTACACTCTAGAGGCCATATTTTTGACCTGATCTTGATGAAACTTTGTCAGAATGTTTGTCTTAATGAAATCTCGGTGAAATTCAAAAATGGGTCATGTGGGGTCAAAAACTAGGTCACTAGGTCAAATACTTGAAAAAACTTGTGTACACTCTAGAGGTCATATTTGTTACCCAATCTGGATGAAACTTTGTCAAATTGTTTATCTTAATTATATCTTGATTAAGTTCGAAAATCGGTCACATGAAATTAAAAACTAGGTCACTAGGTCAAATATTGGAAAAACCTTGTGTACACTCTAGAGGCCATATTTTTGACCCGAGCTTGATGCAACTTTGTCAGAATGTTTATCTTAATTGTTTGTCTCAATGAAATTTCGGTCAAGTTCGAAAATGGGTCATGTGGGGTCAAAAACTAGGTCACTAGGTCAAATATTGGAAAAACCTTGTGTACACTCTAGAGGCCATATTTTTGACCCGAGCTTGATGCAACTTTGTCAAAATGTTTGTCTTAATTATATCTTGGTCAAGTTTGAAAATGGGTCACATGGGGTTAAAAACTAGGTCACTAGGTCAAACTTTGGAAAAAACGTGTGTACACTCTAGAGGCCATGTTTTTGACCCGATCTTGATGAAACTTTGTCAGAATGTTTGTCTCAATGAAATCTCGGTCAAGTTTAAAAATGGGTCATGTGGGGTCAAAAACTAGGTCACTAGGTCAAATACTTGAAAAAACTTGTGTACACTCTAGAGGTCATATTTGTTACCCAATCTTGATGAAATTTTGTCAAATTGTTTATCTTAATTATATCTTGATCAAGTTTGGAAATGGGTCACATGAAGTTAAAAACTAGGACACGCGGTCAAATATTGGAAAAACCTTGTGTACACTCTAGAGGCCATACTTTTGACCCGAGCTTGATGCAACTTTGTCAGAATGTTTGTCTTAATTATATCTTGGTCAAGTTCAAAAATGGGTCACATGGTGTTAAAAACTAGGTCACTAGGTCAAACTTTGTAAAAACCGTGTGTACACTCTAGAGGCCATATTATTGACCCGATCTTGATGCAATTTTGTCAGAATATTTGTCTCAATTATAGCTTGCTAAAGTTCGAAAATGGGTCACACAGGGTCAAAAACTAGGTCACTAGTACACTCTAGAGGCCATATTTCTGACCCGATCTTGATGAAACTTTGTCGAAATGTTGTCTTAATTATATTTTGGTCAAGTTCGAAAATGGGTCCCATGGGGTCAAAAACTAGGTCACTAGGTCAAATACTTGAAAAACCTTGTGTACACTCTAGACACCAAGTAGTACGACTCGATTCATCAATGGATTGGTGTGATTTAACCGTGTTGTAATAGTCTCGTTGTGCTCTGTTACCGCACATTTTAGAGTATTCATGTATATACAGAAGATGATTGGAGATAAAACGCTACCCTGGGGACAGCCATTTTCTGCTATTTTAGTGTCGGATACATGACCATTTACTTTAACTTTAATTTTTCTTTCCATTAAGAATACATTGAGCCATTTGAGTAGTCTCCCCCTGATTCCCAGATTATACATTAACATGAGGGCTCCCTTGTTCCAGTGTATATCAAAGGCATTACTAAGGTCCATGAACACCGTTAGTAAGTAGTTATTTTCAAGTTGGGCTTGTCTACCATCATTTTCTAATCTTGCGAGGTGGTCGGTGCAGGAGTGGTAAGGCCTGCATCCTGACTGGTCTATTGACATTAGGCCCTGTGTTTCTACATAGGCTATAATTCTGGGTTTTATCATTTTTTGCATGAGTTTAGAGAGTACTGGGGTCAGGGATATAGGCCTGTACGACGATGGGAGGGTTTTATCTTTTCCCATTTTAAGGATGGGGATTATGAGGGATTCACTCCAGTCTTCGGGGTGTGTTCCACTTGACCAGGAATAGTTATATAGTTCGACCAGTTTGATTTTTCCCTTTGTTGTGAGGTTAATTATCATGTCGTAATGAATACTGTCTTCCCCCGGGGCTGTGCTGTTACATGTTAGGAGGGCTAAATTGAGCTCAGAGAGTGTAAATGGCTTATTAAAATCGCAGTCAGAGTGGTCTCCTTCTGTTTCCATTAATTTATCATACATTGTTTCATTTACTTTCTTTACTTTTAGAAATTGTTCGTCATAATTCATATCACTGCTTACTTTCTGATATTGGGATGCCAGTACGTTTGCTTTAGTTTGGTTATCATATATTTCTTTTTGATCCTGTACTAAAGTGGGTATCGGTTCCATTGGTTGACCTTTGAACCTTTTAACTATATTCCAGACTTGTTTTGATGTTGTTTTGTAGTTTATTTGGGATATGAATTGTTTCCAGCATTCATCTTTTGCTTTTTTTATAGTATTTTTAGCTATGGATCTCTGGGATTTTTTCCAGGTTTCATCATTTTTATTAAACTTATATGTTTTCCTGAGGTTTTCCCTTTTTTTAATCTCTATTTTGCATTGGTCTGTCCACCAGGGAAAAACGTTCTTTCTTTTCTTTATGGCAGCTTTAGTTTTTGGATTCATCAATGGTATAACAGCCAGTAGAGCGTTCACAGGCCCTCTTGGGCCTCTTGTAAATTATGTAATATATAGTTTAATAACCAGTGTTTTTGAGATACGGGAAATATCTCCCGAGGTAGCACGAGTTCTTATATCGGGGCCATTTCTCTACCGAGGGAGATATTTTCAGTATCTCAAAAACACTGGTTATTAAACTCTATAAAAAGTGAAACACACATAACACAATTTACCGTTTCAGTACAAAAACTTCTTATTTGCACCAAAGTATAATTCTTCCTCTTCAAAATTTAAAAATTAGAATTGTAGATTTATATATCAAGAGAAATACCGTTTAGCTGTTTTGTGTTCATAGTTTGATGATTTTCCAGATCTGACAGACATAGATCTGACTAAGGACAGTTACAACCCCAACAGAAAGCCCAACGCAGATCTGCCACCATCCAGGTAAATGTGTATACTGTATACAAGATATTACATAGATCTGACCAAGGACAATAACAATCCCAACAGACACAGATCTGTCACCTTCCAGGTATATATAAAAACAGACAGCCCAACACAGATCTGCCACCATCCAGGTAAATATATATAAAGTATATACAATATCACATAGATCTTGCAAGGGACAATTACAACCCCAATAAAAAAAACACACAGACCCTCCAGGTAAATATATATATACTGTATATATAATATCACATAGATCTGGCTAGAGACAATTACAACCCCAACAGACAGTCCAACACCGATCTGTAGCCCTCCAGGTATATATAAACAGACAGCCCAACACAGATCTGTCACCCTCCAGGTAAATATAAACAGACAGTCCAACACAGATCTGTCACCCTCCAGGTATATATAAACAGACAGTCCAACACAGATCTGTCACCCTCCAGGTATATATAAACAGACAGCCCAACACAGATCTGTCACCCTCCAGGTAAATATAAACAGACAGCCCAACACAGATCTGTCACCCTCCAGGTATATATAAACAGACAGCCCAACACAGATCTGTCACCCTCCAGGTAAATATAAACAGACAGCCCAACACAGATCTGTCACCCTCCAGGTATATATAAACAGACAGCCCAACACAGATCTGTCATACTGGTATATATAAACAGACAGTCCAACAAAGATCTGTCACCCTCCAGGTATATATAAACAGACAGCCCAACACAGATCTGTCACCCTCCAGGTATATATAAACAGACAGCCCAACACAGATCTGTCACCCTCCAGGTATATATAAACAGACAGCCCAACACAGATCTGTCACCCTCCAGGTATATATAAACAGACAGCCCAACACAGATCTGTCATACTGGTATATATAAACAGACAGTCCAACAAAGATCTGTCACCCTCCAGGTATATATAAACAGACAGCCCAACACAGATCTGTCACCCTCCAGGTATATATAAACAGACAGCCCAACACAGATCTGTCATACAGGTATATACAAACAGACAGCCCAACACAGATCTGTCACCCTCCAGGTATATATAAACAGACAGCCCAATACAGATCTGTCATACAGGTATATATAAACAGACAGCCCATCACAGATCTGTCACCCTCCATGTAAATATAAACAGACAGTCCAACACAGATCTGTCACCCTCCAGGTATATATAAACAGACAGTCCAACACAGATCTGTCACCCTCCATGTATATATAAACAGACAGCCCATCACAGATCTGTCACCCTCCATGTATATATAAACAGACAGTCCAACACAGATCTGTCACCCTCCAGGTAAATATAAACAGACAGTCCAACACAGATCTGTCACCCTCCAGGTAAATATAAACAGACAGTCCAACACAGATCTGTCACCCTCCAGGTAAATATAAACAGACAGTCCAACACAGATCTGTCACCCTCCAGGTAAATATAAACAGACAGTCCAACACAGATCTGTCACCCTCCAGGTATATATAAACAGACAGTCCAACACAGATCTGTCACCCTCCATGTATATATAAACAGACAGCCCATCACAGATCTGTCACCCTCCATGTATATATAAACAGACAGTCCAACACAGATCTGTCACCCTCCAGGTATATATAAACAGACAGCCCATCACAGATCTGTCACCCTCCAGGTAAATATAAACAGACAGTCCAACACAGATCTGTCACCCTCCATGTATATATAAACAGACAGCCCAACACAGATCTGTCACCCTCCAGGTAAATATAAACAGACAGCCCAATACAGATCTGTCATACAGGTATATATAAACAGACAGCCCATCACAGATCTGTCACCCTCCATGTAAATATAAACAGACAGTCCAACACAGATCTGTCACCCTCCAGGTATATATAAACAGACAGTCCAACACAGATCTGTCACCCTCCATGTATATATAAACAGACAGCCCATCACAGATCTGTCACCCTCCATGTATATATAAACAGACAGTCCAACACAGATCTGTCACCCTCCAGGTAAATATAAACAGACAGTCCAACACAGATCTGTCACCCTCCATGTATATATAAACAGACAGCCCAACACAGATCTGTCACCCTCCAGGTAAATATAAACAGACAGTCCAACACAGATCTGTCACCCTCCATGTATATATAAACAGACAGCCCATCACAGATTTGTCACCCTCCATGTATATATAAACAGACAGTCCAACACAGATCTGTCATACAGGTATATATAAACAGACAGCCCAACACAGATCTGTCATACAGGTATATACAAACAGACAGTCCAACAAAGATCTGTCACCCTCCAGGTATATATAAACAGACAGTCCAACACAGATCTGTCACCCTCCAGGTATATATAAACAGACAGCCCAACACAGATCTGTCACCCTCCGGGTATATATAAACAGACAGCCCAACACAGATCTGTCACCCTCCAGGTATATATAAACAGACAGCCCAACACAGATCTGTCACCCTCCAGGTATATATAAACAGACAGCCCAACACAGATCTGTCATACAGGTATATACAAACAGACAGCCCAACACAGATCTGTCACCCTCCAGGTATATATAAACAGACAGCCCAACACAGATCTGTCACCCTCCAGGTATATATAAACAGACAGCCCAACACAGATCTGTCATACAGGTATATACAAACAGACAGCCCAACACAGATCTGTCACCCTCCAGGTATATATAAACAGACAGTCCAACACAGATCTGTCACCCTCCAGGTAAATATAAACAGACAGTCCAACACAGATCTGTCACCCTCCATGTAAATATAAACAGACAGCCCAACACAGATCTGTCACCCTCCAGGTAAATATAAACAGACAGTCCAACACAGATCTGTCACCCTCCATGTATATATAAACAGACAGCCCATCACAGATCTGTCACCCTCCATGTATATATAAACAGACAGTCCAACACAGATCTGTCATACAGGTATATACAATCAGACAGTCCAACAAAGATCTGTCACCCTCCAGGTATATATAAACAGACAGTCCAACACAGATCTGTCATACAGGTATATATAAACAGACAGCCCAACACAGATCTGTCACCCTCCAGGTATATATAAACAGACAGTCCAACACAGATCTGTCATACAGGTATATATAAACAGACAGTCCAACACAGATCTGTCACCATCCAGGTATATATAAACAGACAGCCCAACACAGATCTGTCACCCTCCAGGTATATATAAACAGACAGTCCAACACAGATCTGTCATACAGGTATATATAAACAGACAGCCCAACACAGATCTGTCATACAGGTATATACAAACAGACAGTCCAACACAGATCTGTCATACAGGTATATATAAACAGACAGCCCAACACAGATCTGTCATACAGGTATATACAAACAGACAGTCCAACACAGATCTGTCACCCTCCAGGTAAATATAAACAGACAGTCCAACACAGATCTGTCACCCTCCAGGTATATATAAACAGACAGTCCAACACAGATCTGTCACCCTCCAGGTATATATAAACAGACAGCCCAACACAGATCTGTCACCCTCCAGGTATATATAAACAGACAGCCCAACACAGATCTGTCACCCTCCAGGTATATATAAACAGACAGCCCAACACAGATCTGTCACCCTCCAGGTATATATAAACAGACAGCCCAACACAGATCTGTCATACAGGTATATACAAACAGACAGCCCAACACAGATCTGTCACCCTCCAGGTATATATAAACAGACAGCCCAATACAGATCTGTCATACAGGTATATATAAACAGACAGCCCATCACAGATCTGTCACCCTCCATGTATATATAAACAGACAGTCCAACACAGATCTGTCATACAGGTATATATAAACAGACAGTCCAACACAGATCTGTCACCCTCCAGGTATATATAAACAGACAGCCCAACACAGATCTGTCACCCTCCATGTATATATAAACAGACAGTCCAACACAGATCTGTCACCCTCCAGGTATATATAAACAGACAGCCCAACACAGATCTGTCACCCTGCAGGTAAATATAAACAGACAGTCCAACACAGATCTGTCACCCTCCAGGTAAATATAAACACACAGCCCAACACAGATCTGTCACCCTCCAGGTATATATAAACGGACAGTCCAACTCAGATATGCCACCCTCCCGGTATATATAAACAGACAGTCCAACATAGATTTGTCAACCTCCCGGTATATATAAACAGACAGTCCAACACAGATTTGTCACCCTCCAGGTATATATAAACAGACAGTCCAACACAGATTTGTCACCCTCCAGGTATATATAAACAGACAGTCCAACACAGATTTGTCAACCTCCCGGTATATATAAACAGACAGTCCAACACAGCTCTGTCACCCTCCAGGTAAATATAAACAGACGGTTTAACACAGATCTGCCACCCTCCAGGTAAATATAAACAGACAGTCCAACACAGATCTGTCACCCTCCAGGTATATATAAACAGACAATCCAACACAGATCTGTCACCCTGCAGGTAGATATATATATATATATATATATATACACTGTATACAAGATATCACATAGATCTGACTATGGACAGTACCAACACCAATAGACAATCTGAGACAGATATGCTACCCTCCAGGTAAATATATATACTTTATCACATACTTCCCTATAAATACGTTGTTTTTGAATATACAATACGACATAGACCTAGCTAGTCATATCAATCAGGATTTAGTTGTCGGGCAATAAAGCTTTATCACACGCATGAAATAAAGGGTGAAAAAATGTCATATCACGGAAATAACCGAATGTTCTTTATTACTATTTCAGCGGAGTGATACGAAAATTACCGATTAGTTACGATTGTATACGGTTTGTCACGCGTATGGTTTTTCATCTGCACTCCATCCTCTTTTCACGCCAAATCTTTGGCTATACATGTATGTTGAGCTGTCATCTTTGACCATAACTCAACGGAAATGACTTGACTAGTAATGCTAAGAAGTTGAAATGAAAGGGATGATAGATATGTAGAAGTAAAATAAAGAAACAAATAAGGCATAATACACGGATCATAAAGTGAGTTTAACAAAGTTATAATAATTATCTCAATGGTAGAACCACGTGTGACCATTCATTTTTCTGAGTTAGACAATTTCAAATCCAATGGGAGGGCTGGCGTGGCGCAGTCGGTAGCGCGGTGGATTTGTAATATGTATTTATATGACGAGAAACATTTGTTAAGTCATAAATAAAGAATATTTTCTGTTCTGTAAGGCCCTTGGGTCGGCAGTGCACCAGTGCCTTAAAGGCATACCTATTGAGGACTATCAAAAATATTTTCAAAACTGGATAAAAAGACTGAAATTGTGTGTAATAGCAAAAGGAGAGTACTTTGAGGGATTGTACTGAATGTTGATGTAAAACATGCGATAAATAAAAAGTAAGTGTCCGTTGCATTATTTATAAAACACCCCTCGTATATATACTGTATACAATATATCACATATACCTGACTAGGGAAAATTACAACCCCAACAGTCACCCTACTACAGATATGCCACTCTTCTTATTTTTGTGTATATTATTTTATTTGTATATAATTACAATAGTGTTGTGTTGATATTACCCACATGATACACAGCACTAAACAATATTAACCACGTGGTAACACACACACTACTTTGCAATTAACATGGCATACGTTTCTGTATAGAGATCCACCCAAAAACATGCAACCACAATTGACAACATGTCTAGTACCTTCAGGCCACATGCAGTGCTTGTTACAGACGGACTAACTGTTTAATACAAAGTAGATTTCTCTATAAAAAATTACACGTAATCAAACGGCAATAAACTTGTGTGTTTGATGTGGAGAATAAACTTTATGTGAACTGGTTTTATAATCTAATTGCGTCAGCTTCATTACTTTACCTGTCATTCTGTCCTTATCTTCTGATATTGAATCTTTTTCTCGGGAGGAGTCTCTGCAGGTGCGCTTTGAACAATACAGTGTGGGCACAAGATGAAAGGACAAAACATTGCTTAAAAGCAAGTCAAAATGGGATAAAAGATGATATCATAATTTCATTAAAATATTAAATCAGACAAAGACAAAGGTGATTCATAAATAAAGATAAAAATCAACTTTTCCTGTCTTATGGCATTTAGGGCGAGACTGAGCAAAGTGCAAGTTTGTCCAGTTCTGGCATCATTGCAATGTCTAAGTTGTGGATATGGAAGGGGGTGGACATGCTGGGAATAACTGCCTTTCTTTCCTTTCTTTCCACCATCTCTGATTTGTTTATATTGATTGTGGCCGGTGTAAGTGTTCCAAATTGAGAAGGAAATTTGCTGAAGAAGAGGGCACGCTCTGGTTTTATAATGTATAAGCAAATTCCCGTATGTTTTGACCTTGTGTTCCATTTTACAAAACCCTATGGCCTGTTTGAAGGTGATATAATTCAGATATAATGTTACCGGTTATTACATTTTCATGACATTTTCGACGTGCACCGACTGACACACTCTTCAGTTGCCATGGCCACCACAAAACAATATCATTGTTGGTTGTTAAGTTACAGTTTTCTAGAAAATTAAAAAAGTATTTCGAATATTTTTTAATTAGTTGTTGTTCACGAGCTTATATATTTCTATTTTTCTCTGCAGTGAAGAGGAAGACAATGATACTGAAGAGGAAAAAGATATAGATGTTCTTGTTGACAAATTCGGCAACACTATCAATGTAAAACATGATACACAAGAACAGAATACTGAAGACAATAATGATAATTTAACAGAACTAGTAGCACATTCAGATGCTGCGAGAACATAGAATAAACACAATATTAAACAAGATTGTGATCAGTGTTGTATATGTTGGGAATATAAATACATAATGATATAGATGGAGACATAGTTTGGTGTTTATCTCTACTGGCTAAAGGTCAGAAGGGCTTATGCGTTAGAGGGTCACACACCACTTGGTCATTGCTTTACTAAAATTTCACACGGATGCTTCTGAAAGATGCAAAACATTAATGAATCTTCTCAAGAATGCATTATTTTGACACATTTCTATAGAATTAATCGCTAACTTAAAGAGTTTTTTTTTGTCTCCGTAAAATGTTTAAGATGGGCGACGGGAGATTTACAATGAGTTGTAGAGGAAAATAAATACACATGACATCGCCTCTCAAACTGCGGTCACTAGTTCAATGAAACCGGACCACAGTGTTTACTTTTGCTAGGTACTTTCAGAGATTTGTGTTGTAGTTGTTTTTTAGCTCTACTGGCCAAGGGCCAGCAGAGCTTATGGGATGGCGAGTTGTCCGTCGTCCGTCCGTCCGTCGACTGTCCGTCATCCGTCCTTAACTTTTGTCTCGTTAAGACGATATGGGCTTCATTATTCATCCGATCTTTACCAAACTTTAACAGGTTGTTAATATTAATGCCAGCTCGGACAAATTCGAAAACCAGCCAGATCGGACCAGTAACAGCGGAGTTATGGCCCTTGATTTAGTTAAACATGCTATATTGCTCTATTTTGCCTCGTTAAGACGATAGGGCCTTCATTTTTCATTCTATCTTTACCAAACTTTACCACATTGTTAATATCAATGACAGCTCGGACAAGTTCGAAAACCAGCCAGATCGGACATTAACAGCGGAGTTATGGTCCTTGATGTAGTTAAAAATGATATATATTGCCTCGTTAAGACGATAGGGGCTTCATTATTCATCCGATCTTTACCAAACTTTATCAGATTGTTAATATTAATGAAAGCTCGGACAAGTTCGAAAACCATTCATATCGGACCAGTAACAGCGGAGTTATGGCCCTTGATTTAGTTCAAAATGCTATATTTTGCCTCGTTAAGATGATAGGGCCTTCATTTTTCATCCTATCTTTACCAAACTTTACCACATTGTTAATATCAATGAAAGCTCAGACAAGTTCGAAAACCAGCCATATCGGACTAGTAACAGCGGAGTTATAGCCCTTGATTTAGTTAAAATGCTATTTTTTGCCTCAAGACGATAGGGGCTTCATTGTTCATCCGATCTTTACCAAACTGTATCAGATTGTTTATATCAATGAAAGCTCGGACAAGTTCGAAAACCATTCATATCGGACTAGTAACAACGGAGTAATGGTCCTTGATTTAGTTCAAAATGCTATATTTTGCCTCGTTAAGACGATAGGAGCTTCATTGTTCATCTGATCTTTACCAAACTTTATCAGATTATTAATATCAATGAAAGCTCGGACAAGTTCGAAAACCATCCATATCGGACCAGTAGCAGCGGAGTTAATGCCCTTGATTTAGTGGAAATGCTATACTTTGCCTCGTTAAGACGATAGGGCCTTCATTTTTCATCTGATCTTTACCAAACTTTATGAGATTGTTAATGTCAGTGAAACCTCGGTCAAGTTCGAAAACCAGCCAGATAGGACCAGTAACAGCGCAATTGTGGCCCTCGATTTTGTTAAAAATGCTATAATTTGCCTCATCATACGATAGGGCCTTCACTTTGCCAAATTTTACCAGATGTTACGATTTTTATTTTTTTGATATTTTTTTTTTTATTTTTTTTATTTTTATTTTATTTTATTTTTAAATCGATAAAAAAAAATCAATTTTTATTTGTTCATTTTTTTTCATTTTTTTTTAGCTCTAGGTATGAAAGCACTAATTATTTTCCCCATAGACACCAATGTTAAAGTGTCACATATTAATGATTTGCTGCAAATTCAACTCAAGTATGGATAATGCAGCAGTGTAATGTTCATATAGAAAACTATCTTTCCACTTGAAAAATCACCAGAAAACGTGGGGTCACAAGACATGTAAGAAAGTTCTTGTTTGTTTACTAAACAGGTCAAGGGTACAACTGTTTTTATTGATCGACTGTTTTCATTGCTCGCAAAGTGTAAGCATAGAGTCGAAATTTCGAAAATGTTCGTCAGTGATCCAGTAAAACCTATTAATACGCTTCTTATACATATAACCACAAAATCGAATAGAAATGGCCAGTTTTCCCCTACTTATAATGCCCATTTCCATCGAAAAAGGAGGGATTACTTTTTATTATAGGAACTACATTCGACTACACCTCGGAGGTTTCTACACCTCGGAGGTTTACATGTCATTGGTGGTGGTAAACCTCTATGTTGGACCAGTCGGACCAGTAACAGAGCAGTTATGGCTCTTGATTTAGTTGAAAATGCTATATTTTGCCTCGTTAATAAGATAGGGCCTTCATTTTTCATCTGATCTTTACCAAACTTTACCAGATTCTTTAGTTTTGGCCCTCGATTTAGTCAAAAAGCTGTTTTTTGCCCGAAACTTTCAAAAAAACGTAAATGGCAGTCACTCGCTTCATTGATGTTATAATAGCCATGTTAGCCAGTAGAGCGTCCACAGGCCCTCTTGGGCCTCTTGTTTTTTGTTGCGTCTCGTAATCCATTATAAAATTTAGAGTTTATTAAACATATAAACCACGAGAAGGAAAGAATGAAATATTTTCACTTTGGCAGAAAACCTAAGCAAAGTTATCTTGATTTGTAACCAAGATGTAAACCCCACTCATCTGAATTGCATTTTTGTTTGTTCTAACTTAAAGGGACACACGGAAAGACAGACATTACGACTTACACCTCAGATAACAAGGCAATACAATTTGGAGTTTTCGTGTTTTCTTTATTACTCTACAAATTCAATCATTGGTTTAAACATATTAGTGGTGTAATGTAATCAACAATTTATAATATCAAAAATAAAAATTGCTTGTAACAATTCAAATAATTAGTATTAATGATTTGTAAATATTCAAGTTGTGTTATAAAACTAAGGTGACCCCCACAAGTTATAAAAACAATCCTGATTGTCGTGTGTCCCTTATCCCTGGGTATAGGAACTGTACTGATATTACAGGTGTTTACAGGGAATATGCATCCAAATACTACAGGAAGTTGTCTTCTGAAATGGGGTATAAAAATACTGTCTGCAGTAAATATACATAAAAATGGTGTGGATGCCACCCCTGATGGCCAAATAATAAAGTTTTCAACAAATCAAACTCATTTCAGTAAGGGCATTTTTTCAGCTGACGTTTGGGTTAATTTAAATATTTCTGTACTGAATGTTTTTCTTGAAAAAAGCGCGTCCTATTGGTAGTATTTACATCCTTGCAAAGTGTACTATGACGCAGTTTGAGATGCTTATGTTTGGATGATAGTAGCCTGGCTAATATGGCCCGAACGACTATGCAAACGTTGGCACGTTTTTGGATTGTTATAACCCACTTTCACAAAGTGAAGTGGGGGCTATATAGGAATCGCGTTGTCCGTAACGTCACGTCGCGTCCCGTCGCGTAACATATTTTATTACTTGCATTCCAACCCAGCGCCGGTCTGCCTATTTAATATAGGCTATTCTTAAGAAAATAAATAATAGCAATACAGAAGAGGCAATTTACTTAAATGTAATTAAAAAATCTGACAATATAGTCTGGTACCAAACCAGCGTCAAGCCAAATATAACGTAACTTTAATATGATTAACAACTGACTTAATCTAGTCTGGTGCCAACCCAGCGTCAGTTTGCCTATTTAGTATATGCTACTTTTAGGAAAAGAAACAGTAACTAGAAAGAAGAGAAAATTAAATTTAATGTGATTACACGGCTGACTTAATATATCTTGGTACCAACCCAACGTCCAGCCGTCTATAAAATATAATCTGGTACCAACACAGAATCCAACGTATAGAAACGGAATGTTGTGCCATATATATACGACACATTAAATATTTCTCTTGCTAATAATATGCATAAGAAAGTGACATTATTAGAGTATACAGTCAGTAAAATGTAACTACCGCCTTGGCACGTGAGCTACAAATATACGAAAAATCCAATCCATCTGGTAATGCTTTTGAAATCTTTATAAATAATATATTGAACTAAAACGCTATAAAAGGAATAGGCTGAGATTTTATAGCAACTTAAGAAGGCCCTCGGGCTGAAACGTTTTTGCGGCAGGCTGATATTGTTTTCCTGGGTTCGTTTTCCTGGTAAAATCATTAACCTATAGACGGACATAAATATACTTGCATTGTCTGTTAATTGGCTTAAATTGGCTATATAAATAGATAAAAATTGATCATGAATCTAAGAGTGCATAATGCAGAACCAAATAAATTCACAAAATAAGGGCACACGTATAACACTGGGTGTGAGATATACACCCTTGAGGAATTCCCTGTCTAGGCATGGGACCCTTACGAGACATTTTGAAACGTCAACTTTGGTCGGACACCACACCGCCCACATAACATTTTGTAACAGTGAACTCGATTATCACGAAGGCGGGCACCCCTTAACTTGCTCAGCAGGGGTTGACGACCTTCAAAATGTTACTTTTTGCAAATCTTACGAAAATATTAAAACCGGTGAAAATAAACTGATTACAGTTTCTAAAGACCTGAGCATTAAACAATTAATGCCTAGCACCATATGAAACAACTCTCTGAATACTCGTCTGACAGGGATAGTCACTCCCATACTACATACTCCAAAAAATTACATACATTTTAATGTAATGTTAATTTTAATATTTTATACCCATACAGAAAAGAACTCTCGCAGACAAAAACTGTATAATTTGGAGAGATCAAAGAACATATTAACTGCATGGTGTAGGTATGATAATTAGAGAAATGTGGCAGTCGGCTTTTCCGATTAGACACTTGTTGTGGCACATCCATGCAACAGCTGATTAAGTACTTACCGTGAGATTTGTAAAGAGTTTATCACCAGGTGTGAAAAACAGTAGGTAATCGATTTAAAAACTGACTCTATATCGAGACGGAATTAGTTCGAAATGCCGTCGAATGTTTTTATTCTGACTGTTGGTTCCTAAAGTATTTAGGCACTCTTCTGCTTTTCGGAAAATAAAAATAAAACAATAGTTGTCAAATAATGTTCATTGACCTAATGCTTATTATTTCTGAATAATTCATTGGGAACAGTCTGGTAAAAAACTGTTTGAGCACGTATTTTTGAAGTACAAAGAGATACTGTTAGAAGCTATTTTGTTTAATGAAAATCGGGTACGAACCCCGTGAATAGCTGTAATAAACGGGTACTAACCCCAATAAAACTGGTACTAACCCCAATTGACAGTGATATATGTACTTCCAAAATAACGCTACGATTTCAAACATAATGTTGGTAATGGGGATATCCATTTAAACGGCTGATTTAATATAGCCTGGTACCAACCCAGCGTCAGTCTGTCTATTTAATATAGGTTATTCTTAAGAAAATAAATAATAACAATACAGAAGAGGCAATTTACTTTAATGTCATTAAAAACTGACTCAGTAAAGTGTGGTACCAACCCATCGTCAAGCCAAGTATAACGTAACTTTAATGTGATTAACGACTGACAATATAGTCTGGTACCAACCCAGCGTCAGTCTGCCTATTTAATATAGGCTATTCTTAAGAAAATAAATAATAACAATACAGAAGAGGCAATTTACTTTAATTTGACGAAAAAGCTGACTTAATATAGTGTGGTACCAACCCAGCGTCAAGCCAAGTATAACGTAACTTTAATGTGATTAACGACTGACTTAATATAGTCTGGTACCAACCCAGCGTCAGTCTGCCTATTTAGTATAGGCTACTTTTAGGAAAAGAAACAGTAACTAGACAGAAGAGAAAATTAAATGTAATGTGATTACACAAGCCAAACATTAAAAAAATTAATGTGATTAAGACCTGACTTGAATATATCTTGGTACCAACCCAACGTCCAGCCGTCTATAAAATAATTATAATATAATCTGGTACCAACCCCGAATCCAACGTATAGAAAAGGGATTTAGTTCCGTATATATACGACAAAATAAATATTTCTCTTGCTAATAATCTGCATAAGAAAGTGACATTATTAGAGTATACAGTGAGTAAAATGTAACTACCACCTTGGCACGTGAGTTACAAATCTACGAAAAAGCAAATCTATAAATAATATATTGAACTAAAAACGCTATAAAAGGAATAGTTTGAGATTGTATAGCAACTGAAGAAGGCCCTCGGGCTGAAACGTTTTTGCGGCAGGATATTATTTTCCTTGGTTCGTTTTCCTGGTAAAATCGTTAACCTATATACAGTGCGTATAGACGGACATACATACACTTGCATTGTCTGTTAATTGGCTAACATTGGCTATATAAATAAAAATTGATCATAAATCTAAGTGTGCATAATGCAGAACCAAATAAATTCACAAAACAAGGGCCAAGTAAAACACTAGGTGTGAGATATACACCCGTGAGGAATTCCCTAATTAGGCATGGGACTCTTTCGAGACATTTCGTAACGTCAACTTTGGTCAGACACCCGCACCCTACCCCACTCCCCACATAGCATTTAGTAACAGTGACCTAGATTCTCACGAAGGCGCACACCCCTTAACTTGCTCAGTAGGGGTTGACGGCCTTCAAAATGTTACTTTTTGCAAATCTTACGAAAATATGAAAACCGGTGAAAATAAACTGATTACAGTTTATTAAGACCTGAGCATATTAAACAATTAATGCCTAGCACCATATGAAACTGCTCTCTGAATACTCGTCTAACAGTTTATGCCCGAATGGGATATTTACTCCCACACTACATGCACCAAATAAAAAGACATAATATTATATTTTAATGTAATATTAATTTTAATATTTCTATACCAATACAGAAGAGAACTCTCGCAGACTAAAACTGTATAATTTGGAGAGATCAAAGAACATATTAACTGCATGGTGCAGGTATGATAATTAGAGAAATGTGGCAGTCGACCTTTCCGATTAGACACTTGTTGTGGCACATCATGCCACAGCTGATTAAGTACTTACCGTAAGATTTGTAAAGAGTTTCTCACCAGGTTTGAAAAACAGTAGGTAATGTTTTCATTTTGACTGTTTGTTCCTAAAGTATTTAGGCACTCTTCTGCTTTTCGGTAAATACAACTAAAACAATAGTTATCAAATAATGTCCATTGACCTATTGCGTCTCCTTTCTGAATAATTCATTGGGAACAATCTGGTAAAAACTAGTTTAAGGAAGTATTTTTGAAGTACACAGAGATACTGTTAGAAGCTATTCTGTTTAGTGAACCCCTTGAATAGCTATTATAAACGGATACTAACCCCGGAAAAACATTTACTAACCCCGAGAGTAATATAAGTACTTCCAAAATAACGCTGCGATTTCAAATATTATGTTGATAATGGGGATAGACATTTAAACGGGACTCAGTATAGCCTGGTACCAACCCAGCGTCAGTCTGCCTATTTAATATAGGCTATTCTTAAGAAAATAAATAATAACAATGCAGCAGAGGTAATTTACTTTAATGTGATTAAAAGGCTGACTTAATATAGTCTGGTACCTACCCAGCGTCAGTCTGCCTATTTAGTATAGGCTACTTTTAGGAAAAGAAACAGTAACTAGAAAGAAGAGAAAATTTAATTTAATGTGATTACGCGGCTGACTTATTATAGTCTGGTACCAACCCAGCGTCAAGCCAAATATTAAACAATCTTTAGTGTGATTAAGACCTGATGTGAATATAGCTTGGTACCAACCCAACGTCCAGCCGTCTATAAAATAATTAAAATATAATCTGGTACCAACCCAGAATCCAACGTATAGAAACGAGATTTAGGTCCGTATATATATATGACACATTAAATATTTCTCTTGCTAAGTAGATACAATTAGCTACCTAAATAAAACAGTTTTTAACATGACTTTTTATAATTGGAAACTTGGATAGTGCCATTTGTTTATGGCTGTACTTAAAGCAAAGGCCCATCCTTCTTTAATATATGATTCAAATGTTTCTTTTAGTATACGATTTACCATTTTCTATTTTTGGATATAACTGTTTAATACGAGCGCTAATATTCAAATCAAAACTTTCTACATCTCCTTCTGTTAAATAAAATTTAGTTCAATTCATAACGCCCGGATTTATGAATGCTAAATTGACCGGTTGGATACTTTGATCCAAATATAGTATATATAGTGTCCATAGACAAATGTTATTCAGTATTTATAAATGGATTGGTTATAAGAGTAAACGCTCTGAGAAAATAGCTTTGTTCGTTTTTTTGGAGTGGTTTTTGTGTTGGATACGATACATGTCCATAATGCTTATTCCATCTATTTTATATTCAAAAATTATAACTTGCATTGTCTACTTTTACTTTCAACTCATCAATTATGTCAAGAAGGGCTTTGTGGCGACTATTAGACTTTTGATTATGATTTTTAAGAAGGGTTATTTCTCTATTAAAAGCTCGACTTCTTTCATCCTGGGTTGCTCGCATTTGTCTTGAAACCTCATTAATAGCAGTTTCGAGTTCATTTTTGTCAACCATTTTATTCAAAATAGCCTCCAGCGTCCTGTCGTCAACCATCGATGTCTTCAAACTCTTTGTTGATATCTTTAACTTTGGTGTTTATCATTTATTTTTTCAATAAGGATTATTTCGCTATCAAAAGCAGTTCTCATTTGTCATGAAACATCAGCTTCAAGCTCATTATTGTCCACCATTTTGTTGATTGATTTTTTGAATCCACTCATTAATACTTTCAACGCCAGCTTGTACTTTATCACCTAACCTTTTACAGAGTTCGCTATCTTCCACTTCACCCTCTTTTCTTTCTAGCTCTTTTAGAATTTTATTCCATCTTTTGAACGATTTTTAAACGATTAAATATCAATCATTTTCTCACGGTTTGTTTGAAATTGCTTTGTATTTGACTTATTTTGTCATCAACACCTGTTGCGTTATTCACAAGATATTAAATGAGAAAGGTCGATTGTATTGTGCATTTGTTGATTTGAAAAAAGCTTTTGATAGCGTTTATAGGAATGCCTTATGGCTAAAACTTTATAAAATAGGCATAAATGGAAAGCTACTTAGAATAATAAGAGACATGTACTCTAAAGTAAAATCTTGTGTTAAAAGTTGCAATAGTTATTCAGATTTTTTCGAATGTTCAATCGGTCTAAGGCAAGGGGAGGTAATTTCCCCGATAATTTTCTCCCTTTTCGTTGAAGATTTAGAGTTATATTTACAAAATGATATTAGTTCAGGTCTTACTATCGACGATATTACTCTTATTCTTCTACTGTTTGCAGATGATATGGTTTTAGTAGGAAAATCACCTGATGATTTGCAGCAAAATTTAGATTTATTACTAGCTTATTGTAATAAATGGGGATTAGAAGTAAATTCCGTCAAAACCAAAATTATGGTTTTTAGGAAAAGGGGCCAATTAAGACAAAATGAGTCATGGACATATAATGACAACTTCTTAGAAATAGTTAACGATTTTAATTATCTGGGAGTTATTTTTAATTATACCGGAACATTTGTTTTAAATCAAGTAAGTTTAGCAGGGAAGGGTTTAAAGGCTTTACATATATTAATTGCTAATACTAAGAAGTTTAATTTTAAACCGAAGACAATGTGTCAATTATTCGACTCCTTTGTTGGATCCATTCTGAATTATGGTTGCGAAGCCTGGGGATTTTCTAAGTCGAAAGAAATTGAAAGGATTCACTTAAAATTTTGTAAATATATTTTAAATGTTAAGACTTCTACTAGCAATGCGGGTATTTACGGGGAACTTGGGCGGTATCCATTGTATATATTGCGCTATGTTAGAATCGTTAAATATTGGTGCAAAACAGTTAACTCTGACAATATTATAATTTCTAGTATTTACAATAATTCCGTCAATAACATAGAAAATTGGCGTAATAGTTGGGCTGGGAATATTAAAAAGCTTCTAAACGAGTATGGTTTTGGCTATGTTTGGAATAATCCAAATAGTGTTCCTTTGAAAACATTTCATACAGTTTTTAAACAGCGTTTAGTCGATTGTTTTGTTCAAAAGTGGAACAGCGATGTTGTAAATAATAGAGTTTTGTCAATGTATTTACATTTAAAGGCAATTTTGAATATGAACTATTTCTCGATATTTTGCCATATAAGTTGCGAATTGTTTTATCAAAACTAAGACTATCGTCGCATTCACTGCGAATTGAAACTGGGCGCTACGCACAGAACAGATTAGAAAGAAACCAACGTTATTGTACCATTTGTAATTCTAATGACATTGAAGATGAATACCATTTTGTTTTGATTTGTCCTGTATATGTTAATATAAGAAGAAAATACATTAAAAAGTACTATTATAAACGTCCAAGTGTTTTAAAATTCATAGAGCTAATGAAAACAAGTAATAAGAAAGAGTTGCTTAATTTATCTTGGTTTATAAAAGAAGCATTTGATTCTCGTAATGATTTTTTGTTTTATCAAAACTAGGTTTATCCTCGAATGAAAAACTATTATCAATTAATTATTTATGTTACTGCTTTTGTGATAATGAGAACAAAATTGTTGTTTTTTTTGTTTTTTTAACTTAATATTTAATTTAATTTGCGTAAGTTAAAGTTCAGTGTCATTTCCACATTTTTATTCAATTATTTAATATTTCAAATTATTCAATAATACAATTTATTTGAAACTAGTGTGCAAAATTATGTTTGTGTTGTTTGTTTGTTTTGTTTATTCTGTCACGTATAAATGTTTGCATATTGAATATGATGATAAACTTGTATAGTTTAAATCAATAAAAAATATCTGTCTGCCTGTCTGTCTGTCTGTTATTAAATTTCTCATAATTTCTGGAATTTTGTCAATATTAAAATCGTCTATAGTCTTTCTTATTTTTCTTAAAGTAAATTGTTTCGTTGCTACATCACCTGCATCTGTTGGATTAGCAACATTGATAATTCTGTTATTGGCCATGTCAAGGTTACTGCTTAGTATATTTTCCTGGTTTTTACCCTTGTGAAGATATTCTGTTTTACATAATCGGACAGCACAATACGAAAATGTGCCTGAACTAGCTTCCTCGCTTCCAATATCATTAAAAAGTCCCATTATACATAATGTTAGATTTAATTTCACCTATAAAGTTTCGTTTGATCAACTTCCTCGGGCGATAAAGATACAGAAAGTCATACTGCTTGTCAGTTGCTTTTTATACTGATCTTTGCTAACATCTTGTTCATAAGAAAGCATACCCAGCTCACGGTTAACTGGAGTTGCGAAGAAAATAAAATGAGAATAGTTTAAACGAATGTCTTTGGGAGTTTTGTAGTAAGATTGTAATAAATAAATTACGCAACAATTATTATGTCTGCCTTGGATAAAAGAATTGATAATATCGTTTTGATTACGTTCACTGATTCACAAGGATTACTTCATCATTCGAACATTCTTATATGTCTCCGACTGGAATTTTATTATTTTTTGCTATTTTTTTCCCAAGTTTTTGCGATATTTCGACTGCTCCAAATTTTTAGGAAATAAATAAATATTGTCGTAAAGGTTTTAGCATGTGAACTAATGTACTTGTTTTACCAGATCCTGAATTACCACATATAAGAATTCTAAAGCAACAGTCAGGCATAACGTTCCATATATCTGTTTGAAATAAAAAAAAACATGTGAAAACATATTAGGAACGGAAGGAAGAAGAATGTTTCAAAGCTAATCATGTCAGATAGTATGGTTTGGTTAAAGTAGTTAAGGATATACAGAAATCAAAAGAGGCAGCACCAATCCTTTTTACGTCTAGTATAAAAAAGCCGGGAAGCATAAAAGGAACCAACAAGGCAGCCATCCAGTTTTATCTCATTGCAACAGAGGGAGAACGAAATGGTGGGAAAGCAACTAGCCAACAAAACAAGAACAGAAGAAGAAGAAAAAAAGGTTTAGGGTTAGAATAGCACATGCGGAAAAACAAAGACCACTAGCCTTTAATATCAAATATTGCCAAATTAGAAAAAGCCAGTTAAGTCCCCAACTAAAATAAATCATACATGTTTTACAACCAATATAACTTATCTTATTTTATCTAACCTTATATTATATATGGAAATAATTAGCAAATAATACGCAATCATCAAGTAATCTTGTTAAAGAATATGAAAATAAAGTTATTCTAGAAAGACTAGAAACAGGAGCGAGTCGTGAATTATACGAAGAAATATTTAAAGCGGTAACTAGCGAAATAAAAGAGCAGTTCAAGCAGTTAACTAAACAGTTAGCTTAGACCCTTCCAGAAATAAGTCAAATTAGCTGCTCTTCCAGAAGCTATTGCCAGTAAGGCACCGGAAGAATCGTTTGAAGAACAAGCGCAGGGGCCGCATCGGTTATCTTGTAAGAAAGATAAAAATATCGGACATGGAAAGCAGCATTCAAGGACGACAGTCAACCACAAAACACAAAAACAAACACGCAAACAGACAAACGAGAAGGCAAAAGTAATAAAAAATGCAAACGACATCACAAATACAAAAGGGTTGACAATAGGGCTACCGCCTTGGACCGGGCAGTGGCAACAAAGGCCACTGGGGGTTTAATCCGGTTCTAGGGTGCACCAAACCTCACACTTACCCTACTGTCATCCCATTAAAACAGGTCAGTGTAAATAAAGAAATCCCCGCCATGATCTAATCTCTAACCAACAAGGCAGCATCAATAGGCAATATAATTAAAACATAAAGTCTGCTTCAACTGATACAGAAGTAATTACTGTTAAACCCGATGCTGGTATCGATAAAGATGTGTTGGAGACATGTGATTTACCATTACCGTCGGAGGCCCTTAAAAGTTACAATTTAGAACGCGTGACCGAAGACGCTACCAATCGGATTGAGTGGATTGGTCAAGAAAAGACTGCTCTTACTAAACAAATGAAAAAGGAAAAAGACTCAGACGAAAAAATAGAAATTGAACGAGAAAGAGAACAGAAGATAAAAGAGTCGACTGAATTAATGTATTACAGAAGTAGGATTAGGGCATTAATTGAGTATGCTCCTGTTTTTTTTGGGGAAAGGCTTAAAACAAAAAAGACATTCACATGTTACACATTGATTTACATAACAAACTTGAGTTCTGCTCAACCCGGGGCTAGAGGGCGTGAGCGGAAGCTAGCATATTTCACTACCGCTCATGAACAATCTCAATCAAACCGAGACTGCAATATTTCGTATGTGTCGTGCTCGGCCGTTTCCAAAGGTCCATTATCATACTCTTTTTTGCTGCTAAACAAGGAGAAGCAGTTGTGCTGGATCTAAAAGTAAATGATGATTTTATAGATTTGGTAACACAGCCTTACAATAATACAAAAACATACTCGAAGCTGTCCCAAAATTCATAAAAGTTCTTCAAAGTTCAAAAATATTTCAGGAGGCTGCGTCGAATATTACAATAGCCCTGATGATTTGGTTAACTAGTATGCGGGAGTATTGAATCAGGAAATTATTTAATTATTGGTAAAATGAATGAAAGACGAAGCTTGTGGTGCAATACTCGTAGAGTTTGTTGGATTGAGAAGCAAATCATACTCTTACATTTTGGCTAATAATACTGAAACAAAACATGCAAAGGTGTCAACAAATTGTATTCACAGTAATACTCGGAACTCATCATAAAATGAAAGTTATCAGATCTGACAAACACAAGCTAATCAGCTATGAAATTAATAAAAAAAAAAGTGTCTGCATATTATGACAAAAGGTACATACTAGACAATGGCCAAGATACTCTAGCATATAAATACATGTATGTGTGACGAAGATGATTGCCCTGTTTCTTCCGAATTTGTTTGATCGCATTAAAAACGTTTTAAAGTTTGAAGGGGTCTGATAAGTACTTCGACGCGCCGAGATACTTGACCTTGTTTTATAATCATGTTGGAACGTTGCCCTTCGGGCTTGGAACATGAGTCGCAGATTTTTAGGTTTATTATCCAGAAACGTCTAATGGTTCCTCCACTAGAAAGCATTTACAACAGTCATTTCGCCAGGGTTTGGAATTATCTTGGTTTGTTAATTTTGTTTGCTGATTGGAAGCCTAGCTACGAGTAGTATAGAAACCAGGAGTTCTGGCAAAGTTTTCCATTAAGGGGTTTACAAATAGAGTTTTAAAATGTGTTGGTGGGGCATGATAGCACAGTGTCATCCCAGCTCGGAACTGATTGGAAGTTGTTTCGATCAGTTGAAATTGTCCTTTTTGTACATTGAATTGCCCAAATCACTGACCCTCCCAATACGAAAGGAATGCGTCTTAAAATTGCCCACCGACAGCGCTATATGCCTAATAACTTTCGACAAAACATCCGAAAATTGAGAAGTCAGTGAGGGGCCTTTGTTTCGTGACAAAAAAGATACCCATTAAAATTGGGTCGAACATGCAAAATGCCTTTAAAGCGGTCACGCAACAGATATCCGCCACTGCCAATGACGGTTTTTGCAGAATATACGGTTTTCCAGATTTACAAGTCTTGGAAATTCTTATCTGTACTAGCACAGCCTTTTCGTCTTTTTCTCTGACTGCATCTGATTTCTATAGACCATCTCACTTACCCTCATTAAGCCAAACTATGCTAAACTATATACAGCTCTAAAGAGACTTTTTTCATATGCAGTGAAACAGATCTGGGGTAAAGCTCGGCAAATTTGTTTTAAAATATTGGCCGTATTCAGGGCTCTGGTATCGATTCGTTTACGTGTAGACGAGAACCCTCAAGAAGTTTCTTTACCACAAATGTTTTTGTTGGGTGAACCCGTCCCTTTATTTTATGATAAAAAACAATGCCTGAAATTTATGTTGTAATTGTAGATTGAGCATATCCTTTTTCATGGCCATTAGTTATGAATAAAATGACCTGTGAGACTGGGACTGAGCACAGCTTTGCAATTTTATAATCAGACCGGAACTTGTCAAAATTGCCCAGAACATTTTTATACACTAATCTAGTGTTTGCTGTCAAACTTGAATGTACTAGCTCGCTGGCTCTATATCGAAGATATTCCAGAGATGGTCTGGAATCGATTCTGGTATGGGTTCCATATCTGGTGCGAGCTTTCGGAACGTTTCCACCTGCAATCGAGAGAGGCAGTCCGTGAGAAAATTGTTTACCTCGCTAATTTGTTCTGCCTTTATCACCATGTTCATCTTTAGGGAGACTAAGCTTATAGCCCTAAGTAATACCATAGCATGATCGGACTTGGATGTCATTGAAATTACCACATGAACTACTGCCATGTTGTCGCAATGAAACACATTTGTTTTGTTTTGAAGAGTTTCACCCCATAATTGTATTGCCCTCAGCAATGGAAGAGGTTTTCATACTGTAATGTGCGTAAATCCATCTTTTGGCAAATATAGCGCCAAACCCCAAACCAACCCTTGCTGTACTTATAGTTAAATGAACAAACAAAAGTAGGACAGAAAATTACAAAAAATCATACATATTACTCCAATTTATGTTACTTCATTAAAAGAGAATGGAACTTATTGTATACACATTATCCATGATATATCAGTCCATTTTTTTTTGAAACTTCTGAAGATAAATATGGCAAGGTCTTCAAAAGTTGTGACGTTTTCAGATTTTAAAACCTCAATAAACTTAGAAACATTTGATCGTTTCAAGTATTACTTTTTAATATAAGTAATTCTAAAGTCATTATAAACTGGGCATTCCATAATGAAATGTAACTCATCTTCTAAAGTGTGACATATTTTACATTTTCTATCTTCTTATGGTATTTTGTTGGGTTTATGCCATCTCCCTACCTCTATTTGTAGGCTATGGGATGACACTCTTAACATTGTTAAAGCTCTTCTAAATGTTTGAACCTTCATTATCTTTAAGCTTAACATTTGCTAATAATTAATATGAATTTGCTCTTGAGTTTTCAACATTTTCGTTCCAATTTTGTATAAAATTGTCGGTTAATCTTTGTTTAAAAATCTGCATAAATATATTAATATTAGTAACTCCTTGAAATAGCCACACATGGTAGAAATCCATACTTTCTAGCAAATTTTATAAATCGTCTAACATCATTCTATATGTAACTTTGATGTACTTGGTTTCACATGATCGTAATAGTTTAAACCAATACCATAAAATATATATGATTCTATGTTGTCTTAAATGTGTTCTTACTAATGCTCCATAAATAGAATTGTTTTGTGTTTTCCCCACACTTCTCTTCCATAGCTTAATATCGGCAGTATAGGCTTATCAAATAAATCTAACATGTGACTTACTGATATTTCTGGGAACTATAGACATACGATTTTAATTTAAATGTCGCTTTATGAACTTGGCCTGACAGTGCGTCATATGTTTCGGAGAAAGAACCCCCTGTAGTAAGTATAATATATTTCAATATCAGAGCCATTGTATTCGAAACGTAACCCTTTGCGGTTTCTCCTTCCTTTTTCATAATTTTCGTTTTATTAACATTCACTGTAAGCTTCCATTTACTACAGTAATCTTTTAAAATGTTTAAACCATTTTGCAAACCGGTCTCTCAATCAGACAAAATAACAATATCATCTACATATAATGATAATATGTAAATATCACATTCATGAGAGGGTGATAGTAAGAATGTTCACCCTGAGGATATGATTATCGCCCGAGGCGAAGCCGAGGGTGATGATCAATATCCAAAGGGTTAACATTCTTACTATCACCCTCTCATGAAAGTGATATTTATTTTATTATACCGAAATCCGCTCGTGCCAAAATAAGGTTCATTTTCAGTAGGCCTGCAGATTTCACTTTGCCGGATATCTTTTATTTTTTTAATTTCGAAAACATCTTTTTTCAAAATATGTCTATAAAAGTTAGAGCGTTGACTTGTAAATAACGTAACTAAGAACATGAGTGGTAGTTTATTCAAATCGGTAAAGTACTTTTGAAGTTATGATAAATTAAAAATAGCATTTCACCATACTGAGCCGATGACGTCACCGAAACGGTACGCACTCCAACGCGCATCAAAGCTGCGCATGCGATATTTTTTTACTATCACCCTGTACTATCACCCTCGCGTGAGATAGTAAGAAATTACCCATTGTTGTCTATGGGGATTTAGCATGGGCGTTTTATGTGAGGAATAATAAACATAATTTTAACATTCCCAAATCAATACCTTCATATCCACTTAAAATAAAAGTTTCTTCAAGGTCATTCAAGTACATTGAAAATAAAAATGGTGACAGACAGTCGCCCTGACGGACCACTAAGAAGCATATAAAACTTTCACTTAACTTGTTGTCATGCTTAAATCTTGATTTCACATTACTGTACATTGACTTAATGACATCTAATATCTTACACCTGACCCCATACCTTAACAGTTTAAACGTGATTTTTTTGCTTTAAAATGTATTTTATCAATATGCCATATATCGTAAAACGGTGCGATGACGTCATCGTTCCAAGATGGCCGCTCTTTGCAAATTTCAATAGGTCATATCTCCTTTATTTTTCATGGCATTTTGATAATTCTTTCAGCTTTTTTTCAAGTTTGTAAGAGCCCTTTTAAATAAATCCTGTTTGAAAATAGTGCATCAACCCCTTGAAACAATTTACACAAAATGTATATGCGGTATGGCGGTCTATATATCGTATTTAAAAAAGTGTTAATCAATGAATTCTTTACGTCCTTTCAATATTTCCGATACTGAAATTATTTCAATATCCAGTTCTTCAAACATACTTTGTAATTCTCCGTTTAGGTATCTTTCATTAAAGTGGATAACATCTTCATCAGGTTGAAAAAATACTGATTCCGGGTCGTTTATAGCTTTAAAATAATCCGCGAATTGAGAAGCACCATGAGATTTATTTCTTGTAAAGTGATAATGAAACGGGAATTTCATACTTTCATTTTACTTTAAATTTGACACCGTCTATAAATAGAATTATGTTTTTGCATGGATCGGGACTTACTGTGCCGGTAGTAGATTATGGAGCGCCGTAACTGTCTGATGTTGCGTTAAGGCATATTATCATATGCTGTCTTCTTCAAATAATATAGTGTCTTTTTAATTACAATGTTATCATTTGTACTTGAAATGATATCATGTCAAATGGATTTACTATCTTGTTAGTTGATGCGCTATCTTGTCAACTGGCATGTCATCTTGTTCATTGGCTATGCTGTTTTGTCAACTGCTATACTATCTTGTTGAATTGCCATATTTTCATGTCAGTTGATGTTCTATGTTCTTCACATAATGTAGTGTATCCTTAATTGCAAACAGACATAATAACAACCGTTGAAAAGATACCACATCATCCAAGGATGATTTTACGGATATAAACAAAATAATAATCAAACTAACAAGCTAGTTTATCGATTGAACATGACATCATAGCCAATGAACAAGATGACATGACAGTTGACAAAATAGCATGATACTTCGACAAGACAGCATAGCTGTTTCACAAAATAATATATCAACTAACAATATATTACATCCATCATTTGATATGATAGCATATCAAGTAGACAAAATAACATTGCAATTAAGGAGACACTATATTGTGTGAAGAGCTAACAAGACATCAATGCATTTCAACAAGATAGCATATCAGTTGACAAAACAGCATAGCCAATGAACAAGATGACATGCCAGTTGACAAGATAGCATGATACTTCGACAAGACAGCATAGCTCACAAAATATCACATAACTAACAAGATAGTACATCCATCTGACATGATAGCATTTCAAGTACACATAATAACATTGTAAGTAAGAAGACACTATAGTATGTGAAGGAGATAGCGCATCAGCTTACAAGATAGTACACATCCATTGACATCATATCATTTCAATATAACACTTTAATTAAGAAGATAATATAACGCACGATACCATAAAGACAACTCACATGACATCATGTCATTTCGAGAAGATAGTGTCGCCGGGGTAGCTCTTTACTTATTCGGGCTTCCCAACCTTTATATGTATTTGCGGGTTCTCGTCGGGATATGTTTAATGACGATTCGACACTCTGTAATAGATGTTGTAAATATGCTTTAATAAGTAATATGAATAAAGTACATGTATGTGAAATACATATATACGTCATGTCAACAATTTCCAATCATCAAGTGTCTTTGTTTACATATACAATAAAATGGCCGACGGTCTTTTCCACAACAAAGGGTTTTACCATGAACAAATTTAAACCAAGTTAAATCAACAATTCCTAACAACATGTTAATGCATATTATGAAATACTATTCAATTAATAGTTTACAATGTATTACCTGTAATAGATGTTGTAAATATGCTTTAATAAGTAATATGAATAAAGTACATGTATGTGAAATACATATATACGTCATGTCAACAATTTCCAATCATCAAGTGTGAAGATCGCAAGTTGTTACGCATGTACGAAAGCATATAATTTACATAACAAAGGATTATCACAGGTAAGGTAGAAGTAAGGTATATGCAACGTGCGATTAAGGTATTAATACTGTTTTACCTGTTAGTCCTACGGCCGATAACCGGGAACGAACTACGCATTACAAACTACGGAAACTATTTTGCAGGGATATACTGTGTAATATATGGATAATATAGGAAGTATATAAGGGTTATTAAAAGATAATAAAACACCACCATATTTTCTTATGATGTTATTTTATTGAAATATCGCACCTATGACATATTTCCTCCCTCCGGCAAAAATGTTGTCCTCAACATTTCCTAAAATATAAAAAACATAATATAAAAAACTTTCCATATGTAGAAGTCACGCCACCCGATGTACGAAACGCAAACGATTACAATTCCATATGAAATAAATTGCCTTTCCAATCGATATACATGCTACTTAAAGTAATACCCATGCATAATAAAAGCAATTTGCACCCTAAACAGAACTTATGACGTAATCAAACGTAATCCAAACACAATCTAAAGTACTAAGTACTTACTAGCAATCTACCTCCACTCTCTACATAAACATGAATATTAAAACAACTGTAGTCTATGACGTGTACATGAAACAGTCATCACCTTACTGTATATAATAACCATAATACAGTATATGTAATCTACCAACACTATAATGGGTAGAATATATTAATAAAAAAAAAAAAACTCGTTACAATATCCGTAAATTCACAGTAAACATAGTGGAAGTATCTATACTAGCCAAGGTTCCAGTCACCCGTTTGCATCCACATACTGGCACTAGGTAACTGAATCATTTTTCCGTCGTCATGAACTCGTTCCTGTTTTATTGCGTTTCGACTGAAGGATTTTGTTAAACCTTCTATTGATCTATCTGGCCTACCACCTAGTCGCTCATGTGCAGTAGTAAACATCAACTTCTTCTCTATGGTATATTCCCCTGCAAGTGGTGTTTCTACTATTTCACTTAATATCTTGTGTCCAATAGTACGTCGTTTCTTTTCACCACTAGTGTCTTCACTACACTGCTCTCTTACATGTTGCACTGGCTCGTCTTTCATTTTAATGATTCTCTGTTGACTACTGCAATATTCGCTAACTCTTTGACTGAACTCTCGCATTTGTCTTTTAATATCCTCACCATATGTTTTTCCATCATCGTGGTCAGTCCGTGATTCGTCAGTTAATATTTTCAAAGTTCTGTCTAACAGTTCAGTTTCCTCATCTATATCGAGGATGCTATCTCGTTGACTTCCAGTTCTAACACTATATGTTGATCTGCAATCTGAATTGAGCCACTGAGCCGTTCTTAAATACTTCAGATAACTACCATTATCCTCATCGTCATCTGTCTCAAAGTCTTCATGATCTTTAGTAACAATACTGCTTTCTTCTTCTATTATTGGTTGATGTTCAATCCTAGTTCCATGTGTCCTTTCTTCTGTATATTTTCTTCTCTCTATACTCGGTTGTATATGTTGCTCCGAGTCAAGCTCTCTTCTTCGCTGAGTTATTAAACTCTCCCTTTGTAATTGTACCAACCTCAGTTCTTCATCCCTTCTCAATTTCTCCATTCTTAATTCTCTTCTTCTTTCTCCTTCTCTGGCTTCTTCTTCCCGTAATTGCTCTCTTCGCCGACTTCTAAGCTCTCTGTCTGATAGAAATTCAGCCATAGCTGTTGTTTTAACACGACTATGAATCGTTAGCTATCTCGTAAGTTCACAGTATGTTCAAACTCAGTACTATTGTCACTGCAATGTTCTCTTCACTAGTTAGTTGTATTTTTAACCACTAAAGTGTAATCATATTCTTTACGTTGTAAATATATCTTCAACAACGGCCTTTCATGCAGAAACTCTTCAATTTTGCTTACTATATGCTAGTAACTTTTACTTCTATTCAACTACTTCCTTCTGCACACAGTACTGTTCAATTCAGTTCACTATATAACTCTTTTCACAGTAACTCTTCAATTCAGTTCACTAGGTATCTCTTTAAATCATTTCAACAACTGTCAGATTTCAAAGTAACTGTTTATTTCAGTTCACTATATACCTCTTCACTACTATTCAACAAATTCCCTCTTCAAACAGTAACTATTTATTTTATTCTGATATAGCTCACACCATAGTTGGCTATATTTGAGATATACTTGGTTGTGTTTCTGAAATAAAGCATCAGCATTATTTCAGTTATTAGATAGATAGAGAGAGATATGTTCAATTGTTGGAAAATAAACGTTTCCAACAGCTGAAAGAAACTGTGTTTCGAATCGAATGAATATACACTAATGTTATTTAGTGCATATAGAGAAAGGTACCTTCCGCGCGCTTTATTAAAATCCGCATGATAGGATATATCTTTGATTAAATAAATTTAATTAAAGATATATCCTATCATGCGGATTTTAATAAAGCGCGCGGAAGGTACCTTTCTCTATATGTCAACAATTTCCAATCATCAAGTGTCTTTGTTTACATATACAATAAAATGGCCGACGGTCTTTTCCACAACAAAGGGTTTTACCATGAACAAATTTAAACCAAGTTAAATCAACAATTCCTAACAACATGTTAATGCATATTATGAAATACTATTCAATTAATAGTTTACAATGTATTACCTGTAATAGATGTTGTAAATATGCTTTAATAAGTAATATGAATAAAGTACATGTATGTGAAATACATATATACGTCATGTCAACAATTTCCAATCATCAAGTGTGAAGATCGCAAGTTGTTACGCATGTACGAAAGCATATAATTTACATAACAAAGGATTATCACAGGTAAGGTAGAAGTAAGGTATATGCAACGTGCGATTAAGGTATTAATACTGTTTTACCTGTTAGTCCTACGGCCGATAACCGGGAACGAACTACGCATTACAAACTACGGAAACTATTTTGCAGGGATATACTGTGTAATATATGGATAATATAGGAAGTATATAAGGGTTATTAAAAGATAATAAAACACCACCATATTTTCTTATGATGTTATTTTATTGAAATATCGCACCTATGACAATAGCATACCAGTTGACAAAACAGCATAGCCAATGAACAAGATGGCCTGACAGTTGACATGATAGCGTGATACTGCGACAAGACAGCATAGCTGTTTCACAAAATAATACATCAACTTAAAAAGATAGTACATCCATTCGACATGATATCATTTCAAGTACAAATGATAACATTGTAATTAAGAAGACACTATATTATCTGAAGAAGACAGCATCTGATCGAACAGGATACTATACCTTAACGCAACATCAGACAGTTGCGGCGCTCCATAATAGATATCGGATACTGATATCTTATGTAATAGTTCTATTATTTCTATACAATCGCTCTAAAATAATTATTGGAGATATTTGTTACTGCAAAACGCGAGATAGATCGATCATGAAAAGCATACAGGCATTTTGCTATAAAGAGAAAGCTCGATAAAGAATTATGTATCAGTCGATATAAGCGAGCTATATTGAGTCCAGGAATATTTTTAAACAGAGAAAGTTTGATAAAGGTTTGTAGATAATCCAGAAATATTGAATTCAATCAATTAGGCAAGAAAAAGGTTCCCTTCTATTAATTTCGTAAGTGGACCGTCCATTATTAATGTGTGGGAGTATACTGCACCTATCAATGCTCTGGATTATTGTCGAGTACGTTTACGGATCTCGACATAGCGATTACAATGTCCGGTTGTATGTGGCAGGTCGCCGGTTAATCGTTCCTTCTATCCGTGCGTCCGACATTCATTAATTATGTATTCTTCATTACTGAGGAGCTCCCTAAAAATATTTGTCCAATGTTCCCGTGTCCCCCAACAATATTACCAAGAACAGACAATGCTCCCTTGTTTCCCCCAAAATAAATGACCATGCTCCCTTGTTCCCAATAACCCCTGGGAGACCCTCATTACTTGCAAGATTTTCAGCAAACTCCACCAGAATGATCCTTATGTTGTAGTGACAATATGCGAAAAAGTCGCTTAGTTAAGGAGTTAGCTGGGACCAGCTAGAAAACGGGCTTATTATATATCAAATGAAAGGTAATTATGTGTACTAAACGATCCCACCAAAATTACTTGCACAAATTGGTACCCTTTTTTTAAAATGGCGCCTGAACACCACAACCCATAAATAACAAATTTCAGCAAAATATTAGCTACCGACTTAAATTATAAGTTTCAGAGAAAGGATAGCTCATTTTTCGTTAACAAATGTATATAAACATCTTCCTACGTACGTAAAATAGCTGTGTATGCTATATTTCATGTTTAACTAAAAAATATTTCTTAAATATAAGGAATAATACTATACTTAAAAATATCGATTTTTTTTTTAATTGGACAATTATATTTTGTTTAATACATGTTCACGTGAAATTAATTAATCATTTCCTTTAAGTTCAATAAGAAATGTAATAAAATACGTGAGAACAGATTTACTACAAAAGAAATAATATAAAACGCACAAACTTTCTCAAATTATGACGAAACTTTTCCTACTCCGATTTTTATATTTTAATGCTTAAACATGTATGCTACTAATCATATGCAAGTCTTTTGTCGTTGTTGCTTTAAAGTTACTGTTATATTATGCAATATATTGATACTATACATGATTTCAAATATCACACACATATTTTAAAATATGTTTGGTTATCCAAAATGATTTTAAACTGTATATAAAGGGAGATAATTAATCAATGGCGTTGTACTAATCTTATTAGTTTCTTAATGAATATATAAATTATTCACTTTTTAATTAGATTTACTCATTATTCAGTACAATACATACATGAACCACTCTGATTTTAATGTTGGAAAGATAATTTACTACTCTTTTTTTGCTGCGATCAAGACGGTTGTATAATTATATAAGTTTAAGAATGTTCTATGCACAGCCGATCACTTGCGATGTTCACAACGCGCACTTTTTTTCCCGCAATTCAAAGTACTAATTGATTTTGTATTGTTCTTGCCTTATACCTGCGTGTAAAATAGTTAAAAAAAAGTGTGTCCATTACCAATGTTGGATTCTTCTTCACTAGTGAGAATCCATTTCTCTTGCCAAGACAAATATAGTTTTTGGAAGCCTTATTTAATTAGGTTGCTTTTCTTTGATATAGTTTTTGGAAGGTTGCTTTTCTTCGACAGGATACAGTCTACCACCAAAAATTAGGTATATGACTTTGGCTCAAAAAGCTAATCAATTTTCTGAATTAATTCCGTTTTTGTGCCTGTTATAACAAACAATAGATGACAAGAATACATTTCACTCGTTATCAATTGTGTGCTTTCAAACGAAAGATGGTGACGACAGTACCTCTATTTTAATTCCAAGAAATAAGGAACAGTCAAGTAAAATTTCGCATGAAAATAAGCTATACCTGTATTAATAACTACATTTACTTTTTAAAAGTCTACTACAAAACCATTCTCACCTAGATACTTTTCGCTTTAGTAATTAATTTTGGAATTAATATCAAATACTTCACATGAGATTTCCTGAGATCTATGCCTTGCCGAAACATGTCCAACGCTGCAGTTATTGATATGACATCTGATCAAAATATATATTGTTGGCCTTTTTCCAGTTCATGAGCCTAATACGATTGCATTGTATGCTCTCATCATATATCTATACAAGTCCAACCGATATATCCACCATATACACGTCTATCTCTATCAAGTATTGTCAGACAAAGACAAACATATTCAGACGATGGACCAGCAATTGATGCAGTTGCACAGCAAGTGAACTCAGATATAAGTCCACAGAACTCCATTCACATTATGGTCGACTAGCAGATAGGAAGGGTATGAGGTGACGCTAGGCTTATAGATTTGCTTATAAACTCTAATGTATATGATTCTTCTACAGTTGAGAGTATGTTGGCTGGAAAGAGTACTACAGAAGTGTTCTTGGGCTAACACCAACATATGAAGCGCTAATGACGGTGCTTCTTGTGTCGTTCTTTTGTATATTTGTTTTTGACACGTTTCGACAGATTAGAGAAACACTTTATAAGGGTTCAGATAAAGCATCCATTGATTCAGCAGATGACGCCATGCAATTGAAATTGCCATATCAGGTAATATCGCCCAGGAAATCTCAGAACTTGGTGCTTACACTTTTTCAAAGTCGGCAACATTCAAGTTCTGATTTATGTTTCTGGAAACAGTAGGGCGGAAAGATCGGGTGATTGGATATTACATCTCGCGACGCAGGCAAGTATGATGCCTTATTTCGTCAGCATAAAACATTCTAACTACCTGTATACCTTTTGGAAATGCTCGTAGATATACTAGAAGACATGTAAAACATATGTTTTTACAAGGCCAGTTTACTTATCGACACTGCGAAAATGGAACATTTATCGGTATCTGGAGCAACAAACCACTATTTGTGACTCTAAACGTGCATTTTTTCCTGCAGTTCTTAACTGACCGGTTGCGACTCTGTTTGATCATTTTATGTAACTGGAAATAAAACAATTATCAAGGTGATGAAGGTAAATAGTGCTTCTAGTTTCAAAAATTGAATAGCAATTAAAGATGGCTCAGGTTATGACAGGGCTTTTGAAACAGGTCTTTAGCAGCCATTTTCGTAAGACCCAAAGGGATATTGTGCAGTGTTTCACCATAGTTTAGATAAACTATGAATTAAGTTGTCGGATTAAAATTTATCTATTTAGCAAATCTTCCACCATGGTGTGAAGGCAGTTTTAAGCTCCCTGTAAGACATGCATCGACTCAAGCAACACTAAGGATGAATGCCGATAATTTAAAACAAGAGCCTGAGTTCCTTGTTAGACATGGATGGGAAATGAGTGATAATGGATTAAAACAAACGTATTTTTTGGGAGAAATGGCATCAGATCTTCTCGTAACACATCATGCATTTGCAGTTGTAAACGGTCATGTTCCACAGCATCATACGTTTGCATAAGAAACAACAGGTCATTCATGATAACCGCATTTTTTGAAAGAAATTTGTTTTTGAAGCAGTCCGTCCGTCACTCTGTCAGCCCGTCCGTCACGACCTTGTGGACGGAACTATTCCTGAACGCTTCGAGATATTAAAAATCCGTCTTTACAGAAATTTTGATTAGGTCAAAAGGTTTTCATTTAAGATAAGTCTGCTACTTTCATCTCTTGTTTATGATTCTTGCTTCCAAGAGATCCCCTGTTCAGTATTTATTGACATTCACACTAGCATTTAATTAGTACTGTGTGGCGGCCGTAAAAAGACTACAAATTAGTAGTGTAATTACTTACTGATCCTTTGGGATCATCAAGCCCAATATTTGTGTCTTTCAAGACCATCAAGGTCAAGTTCTGGACTTGAGGTATCATTGAGATATTGAAAATACGGATGTTTTGTGATGGAAGGTATCATTGAGATATCGAAAATACGGATGTTTTGTGATGGCTTCCATCGACTGGCTCTAGTTGACTTAACATACATAGTGCATAGTGAAGTGGAAATGTAACTTAAGAACAAAAATGAGATATAGGGTCCTATAGAAACCACAGCGTCCGAACGCAATGGCGTAGTAGGTCCGCACTGTACTGCAAACAAGGACTTGAAAATACAATGAAAGAGACAAAAAAACAACAAAAAGGGTGGTGAAGACAGGTTTACCGACTTGGAACGGTCAGTAGGCAATAAGGCCTACTGGTTTGCTTGAATCGATTTTATATGCGCACAATCCTCGCTATTATCCTGTCTTCAGCGCCCAAATAGACAAGACAGTGTAAACAAAACTACATCCCATCAAAAGGAATTCTCTAACAATAAAGTCCACATCCAGAGAAACTAACTAAAGAAACACATACAAAAGATGTAATATGTATTCCTGTATACTGTAAAAAGTTGCCATTGGTGGAAACATATGGACAAAGATATAGTTCACACATCATAAGTATAAAAAGTGAACTTAACCTCAAAAGAAGGTATAACAGTTGAACAGGAAATTCACAAATTTGAAACAAACAACAATTACAAGGATATATAGAAGAAAAGTATGTGACACTATACATATAAAAGGGTTGACACCTTGGTATCGCATTGGAACAGTTTAGGAAATGTGTATTACGCTTACTATCGAATATATTCCTATGGTTCTTTAAAGTGCTCGGAAGATAGACTCCGATACAAGGACAGCCCGGTTAACACTCCCGTCCGACGGAGGAGGCTAGAGTCTTGCCTAAGGACATCGAAGTATCGCGTGGCACCAGTGAGTCTCAGACCCGTGATATCCGGATTCAGAGTTGAACGTGTATATCCACTTGGTCACCAAATTCGACAATACAGTGCTAAAAAATAGTATGATAATGGACCTTTGGAAACGGCCAAGCACGACACATACGAAATATTGCAGTCTCGGTTTGATTGAGACTGTTCATGAGCGGTAGTGAAATATGCGAGCTACCGCTCACGCCCTCTAGCCCCGGGTTGAGCAGAACTCAATATTCAAAAAATCAGTAGCACACAATTTTAACCACCGTATGGACCGTATTGTCCTAGTATCTAATAAAATTAAATTCCCCGAAGAGCGAAATAAACATTATGGAATTTAGTTGGGAGCAGCGGTTATGAAGCCTGCGTATCAAAAAGCAGACAACATATCCTAAGAGTGGTTCAACAATACCCAGAGCCTTTTATCGGCCGGAGTAGTGGAACCACCGATTTAAAAATTAAGTAAGAAAACAAAAGAAATTGAAAATGTACCACCGATAACTAAATATAAGTATCATTTAAGTAGATGTTAACAAAAGGAATGGGTAACATATGCACAAGCCATGGATATACGTGGAACTTCATTTAACAAAAATAGCAATGGTTGTTTTCTTGACTACCATGTTGGATATAATGAAGATATAGATTACAGATGAGATAATAATTAAAAGTGCTTTTTATTTGGAATTAATAGAAGATAAGTGAGTATAAGGCAAATTAAAACACATCAACAAATGTCACACGCGTTGGTGTATAAACGGTATATGCATAAAAAAGAAATTAATACAGAGTGTATCAAATATGGATTATACTATGTGTATGATACACAGAAATATTTTAAGTAAAGCCTTAAACATGATAATACAATCGAATTGTAACTAGTACTATATATTTATGTATCTCGTTTGCTTTAAAATAAAAATGTGTTAATATGTTTTTATTTAAAGTGTTGATTTTTCTTACAATACGTATTCAAAATCATACATATTATTGTGTGTGAGTTAAAAAATTAAATACCTCACGACCCTGATATCCATCTTAAAGCTTATTGTAAAAAATTCATAACGCATATAATAAAACATAGTTAAATTAAAACTTGTTAAACGCAAACAACAAATTTTAAATTTAGAAACATAATAAATCTTCATAAAACTGATTTCCAGGTGTGTTTTGGTTTCACCATAACTCCTTTTAGAAACGTTTTCTTTAAATAAATGTATTTTAAAACACATGTTAGATGCAGATTTTAATCAGTAAGGCTTAATACTTCATTTGATATCAATCCACCAGTGGTTTACGATAAAAGCGAAGCTGCATATGTTTCATCATTTTGTAATTTTATTATCTCCCTTTATGCATCCATTTATCGCGTCTGTTTCCAAAAATAAGTGACATATATGGAATATTTTTTCTATTGAAAGTTGAACACAAAATACCTAACACATTTTTTTGCAAAAGATTGCTTTAGAGTTTGTTCATTCATCTCTTTGTGATTTATGTCCGCACTATACTAGGGTGGTTAAGATTAATGAGTCCTCACTATACCAGGGTGGTTAGGATTAATGCGTTCTCTCTATAGTAAGGTGGTAAATGTTGACGCATCCACACTATTCCAGGGTAGTGATAATTAATTCGTCCACACTGTACCAGGGTGGTTAAGATTAATGCGTCCGCACTATACCAGGGTGGTTAAGATTAACGAGTCCTCGCTATACAAGGGTGGTTAAGATTAATGCGTCCGCACTATACCAGGGGGGATACGATTAATACATCCGCATTATACCAGGGAGGTTAAGATTAATGCGTTGGTACTATAGCAGGGTGGTTATGATTTATACGTCCGCACTATACCAGGGTGGTTAAGATTAATGCGTCCGCACTATACTAGGATGGTTAAGATTAATGGGTCCGCATTATACCACTTAGTTAATATTAATGCGTCCGCACTATATCAGGGTGGTTATGATTAATGCGTCTGCATTATACCACGGTGGTTAATATTAATGCATCCGCACTATACCACGGTGGTTAAGAGTGATGCGTCCGCACTATACCACGGTGGTTAAGAGTGATGCGTCCGCACTATACCAGGGTGGTTATGATTAATGATTCTGCAATATACCATGGTGGTTAAGATTTAAATGCGTCCGCACTATACCAGCGTGGTTCAGATTAATGCGCCCGCACTGTACCACGGTGGTTCAGATAAATGCGTCCGCACTATACTAGGGTGGTTAAGATTAATGCGTCCGTACATTGACACGGTGGTTAAGATTAATGCGTTCAAACTATAGCAGGATGGTTAAGATTATTGTATCCGCACTATACCAGGGTGGTTATGATTAATGCGTTCGCATTATACCACGGTGGTTAAGATGAATTCATCCGCACTATACCAGGTTGGCTAAGATTAATGCGTGCGCAATATACCACAGTCGTTAAGACTTATGCGTCCGCACTATAACAGGGTGGCTATGATTAATGCCTCCGCACTATGCCACGGTGGTTAAGATTAATACGTCCCGCGCATTATACCACCGTGGTTAAGATTAATGAGTCCTCGCTATATCAGGATGGTTACAATTAATGCATCCGCACTATACCAGGGTGGTTAAGATTACTGCGTCTGCACTATACCAAGGTGGTTATGATTAATGCGTGCGCTATATACCACAGTGGTTAAGATTAATGCATCCGCACTATACCAGGGTGGTTATGATTAATGCGTTCGCACAATGCCACGTCGGTTAAGATTAATGAGTCCTCGCTATACGAGGGTGGTTATGATTAATTCGTGCGCTTTATACCACGGTGGTTAGGATTAATGCATCCGCATTTTACCAGGGTGGTTAAGATTACAGCGTCTGCACTATACCAGGTGGTTATGATTAAAACGTCCGCACGATGCCATGATGGTTAAGATTAATGAGTTCTCGCTATACCAGGCTGGTTATGATTAATGCGTCCGCACTATACCAGGGTGGTTATGATTAATGCGTCCTCACTATGCCATGGTGGTTAAGATTAATGCGTCCGCACTATACCAGGATTGTTACGATTAATGCGTCTGCACTATTCCAAGATGGTTATGATTAATGATTCTGCAATATACCATGGTGGTTAAGATTTAAATGCGTCCGCACTATACCAGCGTGGTTCAGATTAATGTGCCCGCACTTTACCACTGTGGTTCAGATAAATGCGTCCGCACTATACTAGGGTGGTTAAGATTAATGCGTCCGTACATTGACACGGTGGTTAAGATTAATGCGTCCGCACTATAGCAGGATGGTTAAGATTAATGCATCCGCACTATACCAGGGTGGTTATGATTAATGCGTTCGCACTATACCACGGTGGTTAAGATGAATTCATCCGCACTATACCAGATTGGTTAAGATTAATGCGTGCGCAATATACCACAGTGGTTAAGACTAATGCGTCCGCACTATAACAGGGTGGTTATGATAAATGCACTATAACAGGGTGGTTATGATAAATGCCTCCGCACTATGCCACGGTGGTTAAGATTAATGCGTGCGCTATATACCACAGTGGTTAAGATTAATGCATCCGCACTATACCAGGGTGGTTATGATTAATGCGTCCGCACAATGCCACGTCGGTTAAGATTAATGAGTCCTCGCTATACGAGGGTGGTTATGATTAATTCGTGCGCTTTATACCACGGTGGTTAGGATTAATGCATCCGCATTTTACCAGGGTGGTTAAGATTACAGCGTCTGCACTGTACCAGGTGGTTATGATTAAAACGTCCGCACGATGCCATGGTGGTTAAGATTAATGAGTCCTCGCTATACCAGGCTGGTTATGATTAATGCGTCCGCACTATACCAGGGTGGTTATGATTAATGCGTCCTCACTATGCCATGGTGGTTAAGATTAATGCGTCCGCACTATAACAGGATGATTAAGATTAATTCGTCCGAAGTATACCACCGTGGTTAAGATTAATGAGTCCTCGCTATACCAGGATGGTTACGATAAATGCTTTCACACTATACCAGGGAGGTTAATATTAATGCGTCCACACTATACCAGGATTGTTACGATTAATGCGTCTGCACTATTCCAGGATGGTTACGATTAATGCGTCCGCACTATGACAGGATTGTTACGATTAATGCGTCTGCACTATTCCAGGATGGTTACGATTAATGCGTCCGCACTATGACAGGGTGATTAAGATTATTGCGTCCGCACTATACGAGGGTAGTTAAGATTAATTGGTCCGCACTATACTACGGTGGTTAAGATTGGATTGTTGTATAGGTTTATGTCATGACCTAAAGTAGGGTTGTTGTAAAGGTTTATGTCCTGCACTAAAGTTAGGTTGTTGTATAGGTTTATATGTCCTGCACTAAAGTATGGTTGTTGTTTAGGTTTATGTCCTGTGTGCACCACAACTCCGCTAAAGGCCACAACTCCACTATAGTCCATACACATTTCCGCTAAAGTCCACAAAAAAACGAATGCCAAAGTCCACAAAATGTTCCTCTAAAGTCCACATAAATATTGTCGCTAAAGACCACACACGTTTTCGCTAAAGTCCACAACACTATTTCAGCTTAAAACACACTTATGAATTACTTGTTTTCTCATGTGTGAGAAATGTTAATTTATGCAAAACATATTTGCGCCAGATGTAGTTCACATGTATAAATGATTAATAAGTTTTCTAAATAAGCAATATTTGGCAGGAATAGGCATTAAAGGGCTAAGTACGCTCTTTACAATCAGCAAGGTAACAACACATTGTTGGTGAAATTATTATTTGAAATTCAGGTTGCTCAACTAAACATGTTATTTATTTCAGCAAAATAACTCCTCTTTTAAAGTATACAAATAACATAAATATCAGTTTCATTATACATTTTTTAATGTTGCGTAATTTTTTTTGTTACCTTTGTATGTTGTTGCTTTTAGTCCCAAAAGTTTTACCTTTAGTGCAGCTAGTTACCTTTAGGGTCAAACCCGGTACGTTCTGACACCTTCGTATTCAGGAACTTGTTTTGACAAATATCTGTGAGCCAGAAGCTTTATGAAACAATTGCGTAATGAAGGGTCATATGCGGATCGTTTTCAAATGAAAACAGTTTAATCATTCTATTTAACACTTATTACACCATTTGTACGCTTTTGTCATCACATCTCTGGTACAGTCGGACTCTAACCGGTGCATTCGGACACCCATGATGGTACACTCGGACATCTGCGAAAGTTTGAAAATCGTAAACGGGTTTAAAAAAAATCACTATACAAGGTAAAACACTACTATTTAAGTACATACGAGGGACTGTCATTAAATAGGTTAATATAACCTATAACTTTTTTTTGGACATTCTTTTTTTTTTTACTTCTTCTTGAAGTATTCTCCTTCTTTCTTTGTACACTTCTGCCAACGGTGTGGGAGCTTTCTGATGTCCTCGGAGAACCAAGATGTATGCCTATGTCGAAGGTACTGATTTACAGCTCCAATCAATGCCTCTCTGGTGGCATATTTCCTCCCAGCAAGCATTTTCGTCAATTCTTAAAACAAATAATAGCCACTAGGAGATAGTGTCAGGGCTGTAGAGGGGATGTTGAAGAGTTCCCCACTTGTATTTCATCAATAAATCGACATTTTTGGTAGCAGTATGAGCTGGGGCATTGTCATGCAAAAGAACCACATTCTTCATTCGAAATCTTGGTCTCTGTTTACGCAAATTTTCATTAAAGTTTGGCAAGACAACATCAGAATAGTAGTTTGCGTCGACAATGCGACTTTTTGGAACATAGTGCCTCAAAAGAACACCTTTATAAACCCAGAAAATGATGGCCATGGCTTTCACAGCTGAAGGCGACTGTTTGAACTTCTTTGGTGGCGGAGATCCAGCTCTTCTCCATTGTTTAGACTGAACTTTTGATTCAGGCTCAGAGTGATGAATCCATGTTTTATCCCCAGTTATTATATGATTCAAAAAGGTATCACCTTTCTTCTTATAACGCGCTAGAAGATCGTTAGAAATTGTCTTCCGATTTGCTTTTTGGTCTGGGACAACTGTTTTGGCACCCATCGAGCACTTACCTTGCTCATCCCCAGGTGGTCCCGAACGATCTTAAATATTGACCCCTTTGCAATGCCAAATCTATAAGCAACCTCTTGCAAGGTGACTCGCCTATCTTTCATGATGAAGTCTTCAGTATTTTTTACTGTGGTAGTTGGTCTCCCTGTCCTAGACCTATTTTGCACGCTTGTTCTACCCCCACGAAAACGAGCTACCCACGAATAAAGCGTCCTACGTGATATGCACGCATCTCCAAACCTATTTTGAAGTCGTCTCAAAATATTAACCCGCGTTTCCCCTTCTTCAAGAAGAAACTATATCACAGCACGTTGTTTTTCATACGTTGAGTCCATGTCACCATGTATACATGACCGGTTTTGATATAATATTTGTACCAAATGAAAATTATTATTGCATATAATCGGCAAAGGACTAAACTACCCGTGAACATCGAGCCTTTTGCTCAGGTTTATGTATTATGTACTTATCGGTAAAAGTGCCCCTATTTAATAACTGTCCATCGTATATAGCATAACGCCCTGGCCTAAATCCGCACAAGTTTCATTTGAAATTATCAGTTTGAACTGAGCGTATTAAGGTATCCGATTGAACCATCCACAATTTTACCAGGAGTATGGTAAAGTGGGACACTTTCATTTTGTCAAAGAAATGAATCCAACAAACTCGAATATACATTTTTATATATTTTAATCATCAACTACGTAACTTAATTGTTCAAATGGACACACATTTCAATGTCAAAATGTCGAGTAATATCGCCAAACATGGTTAGTTCAGTTAAACGCCAGTAAGCCTGAAGCACTGTTTTTTTTCAAAAACCAATGAAAGAAATGAACCCAAAAATAAACGAATATAGTTTTATTTATTTTAATCATCAACTACATAACTTAATTGTTCAAATGGACACAAATTTCAAAGACACGAGATCGAATAATATCGCCAAACATGGTTAGTTCAGTTAAACGCCAATAAACTGAAGCATTGTTTTTTTTCAAAGACCAATGAACAACGTCGTCCTAATCTTATTTTAGACAACACCCAGTTGTCGTTTGTTGAACACCATAAATATTTAGGCCTTACTTTGAGTCAGGATGGCAAATGGCATATGCATATCGAAAATATCTCTCTTTTGGCTTCCAAAATCATTGGAACTATGAGACTTTTGAAATTTACACTAAGTCGTAAGGCATTAAATCAAATTTATTTATCGTATATCCGTCCATTCTTAGAATATGCTACTATTGTTTGGGATGGCTGCAGCGAATATGAAAAAATACACTTGAAAAAATTACAATATGAAGCTGTGCGTATTGTGATCGGTCTTACCCGTTTGGTATCTATTGTTAATTTAATGAATGAAATAGGGTGACTAACGTTAATGTCAGGACGGCGTAAGTTCCAAACAAATTATGTTGTATATAAAATGAAAAACGGAACAGTGCCTGAATACCTGGCAAATCTACTGCCAAGAACCATAGCGGAAGAGACTCCATATCCCCTAAGGAACGCAGAAAATTTCTCGCAGACTTCAGTTAGAACATCTATTTTTATGAATTCATTTATTCCATCAGCTATGAAACTCTGGAATTTACATTTAGATATTAGACATTCAGCCTCATTAAACATATTCAAAGGTCAGCTTATGCGAACAATGTTTACTAGTTAAAATGTTCCTAGATTTTGCTTATCTGGTGTACGTTTTTTTATCTGTTATGCATGCTATCATACGAAATTCATGTAGTAATCTCAGTAATGATCTTTTTCAAAATAATTTACGCGAATCGCCTCAATGCAATTGTGGTCAGCGTAATGAAGGTGCAAATCATTTCTACTTTGAATGTATGCAATTCAATGTTGAAAGGCTCGAACTCTTTCAGTCAACAAGTTCGTTTCATCCTTTAAGCTCAAATACATTATTGTTTAGAAGGTTAGATCTTACAACACAAGAAAATGGTTTGATTTTTAATTCTGTTCAAAACTGTATTAGAGATAGTCATCGATTTACATACGTTTGCCATTACATTTTATCTGTTCTGAGCAACCCGAGCAATGTCACATGTGTTGTAATATTTCTTTCTTCCACTTCTACTTTTCCTTTTTTTTTTTTTTCTATTTTCTTATTATCATAACATCTTCTACTACATATCATGTTGTAGTTAATCCAGCTTATTGATACGTGTTAATAGCAATTGCCATTCATTATATTTGTTAAAACTCCATTGTAGGGAAGGGCCGTAACTAATGTGGGTAGCACTTGTGGCCCGACGTGATTGCATTGTACTTGTACATATATGGCATCAAATGTGTTTAAATCAAAATCAAACAGTAATATCGCAGATTTGCTGCTGTGGTTAACAGTATGCTCCTGTATGAATTGTTTGTAAATGGCGCCAAAATATGTTTTGATGACGTATGCATTATTTGACAATTCAAAACGTGTGTTACACTTTGCATAATAATAACAAACTCAAAGCTAAGAACATCGATTTTAAATGCATCGTACGTGATTATACCGGGAAGTATTCTCTAACAGTGTTGTGAGTGTAATCAAGCGTCCGATCGTACCGGGCTGTCCGAACGTACCGGGTTTGACCTTAATGCACTTGTTACCTTTAGGGTTGCACCACAACGTTTTTGATGATTGTAAAGAGCGCACCTAGCGCTTTAATGCTTCTTCCTGCCAAATATTGCATATTTACAAATCTTATGGATCATGTAAACTACATCTGGCACAAATATGTTTTGCATAAAAGAATGAAAAAATGCTGAAACATCTCTCATAAATGATAAAACAATTAATTCAAAATTGTGTTTTTTGCTGAAATAGTGTTGTGGACTTCAGCGACAACGTTTGTGGCCTTTAGCGACAATATTTTTTGTGGACTTAAGCGGAATATTTTGTGGACTTTGGCGGAAATGTGTGTGGACTATAGCGGAAATGTGGTCTTTAACGGTGCCACAGTCCTGCACTAAAGTAGGGTTGTTGTATAGCTTTATGTCCTGCACTACTAAAGTTGGGTTGTTGTAAAGGTTTATGTAGGTGCAATTGTAAATTGTAATGGTAAAACGGCAGCACTATTCCCGGGGGATAACTGTTAATGCACCCGCCCTATACTAGATGTCTAGTTTTATATGCTAATTTCCTGCACTGTATGTGGGTGGCATTATTGCGCCCACTCTATACAAGGGTGGTTCATTTCAATGCACCCGCACTATACCAGTGTGGTTAATATATGAGTTGTTAATGTATTCACGTACGCAAGATTATAAACTGAACCGGGAATTATTACATTAGGTGCGCCTCAGGGGAAATGCGGCACTTTGCATTTGAATTTGACCCTGTATGTTCTCTGGAAACGCGACGCCTGAAATGGAATGTTAAGAGCTATGCCATGTTAGGGCAATAGTGTGCATTTTAGAATAATAGCTTTTCAATTACCTATAATTTCTATAATGATATTTATTTTTTTCGTAGCGGGAAAACTCAAAATATTGTGTTACGTGCCAGAATAAAATATAGTATTCATCCAGCAACATGACGGTTTTTATCCTTCCCCAGAAGAATAAGAATTATAATTTAGACTTACACTCTTGGCATATAGTATCTCCAAACGTATTATTTGAAACAAACAATGGTTGGACATTTCTCAGGTATCTCATTTCACTGCTTATCCAGAAAGAGGCGTAAACTCCCCCGCCCCCTTAATTCATTTTCATTTTGTCATTGTTTCCATGTTCATTAAAGGTCTTCATTGTGATCCCTTGATTGTTTCAGGTGCTACTTCAGTGATGGCAGAAAACAGTGGTCGTGGCTTCAGCGAAAAATGGAATGTTTACACAAAATTTGCAGTAACTCTGCAGTTCTGCAGTTGAGAAGGTTCTAGGCTCATTCTGCATATTTTTGTCTAGATGTAAATGGAGAGTGGGCCTGAAATGTTCATTCCTGTTTATCGCCATATAACCGTTTTGTGTAGGTGGGCCGTAAATCTCCTATTCAAATTCAAAACCCAGGTAAAATAAATATTACCCGATATATGTTTCTGTTAAAGTCTCGTAGTTTTCATAAGTCGATCGAATAGTTGCAAACTATGCTAAGGGATGTCGGAATTATTTATTTTCTAAATCTTAAAAAAAAATCGTTATGTTTTGCGTTGAGTGGGCAGTGTTGAAATAATGTGGCAACACCTTCGCCTTTTACATTTCTGTCGTCGTCGTCGTGAGGGCCCCAACACGGAGATTGGTTGCTTTAACTCTGTTTCTCGGGAGTTTTGTCAGGAAATTTCTCAAAGCAACCAAACTTAGAGCATGACTGTATATAACATGTAGTACAGCTCATAGAACGGTTCGACAGAATGACCCTGACCTTGAACCTTACTGGTCGTTAACACTATCCCTGTGTCTGCACTATAAACTGTTGAACAAAATATACTAAATAATTCAACTCAGCACTTTCACCGTTATATAAATGGATAAAGACAGTGAGTAGAGTGAGGGGAGGGGTAAATATAATAGTTTCTGTGTCAAAGCAGTGCTTATTGTGATCTGTAGTTTCACGGGGAGGTCACATATCACGTGGTTCCACATGTGATTTATTTGAACCAATAAGCGGCTCATGTTCAGCTTTCACTTTCATCGTTTTTAACGTACACCTATGGCAATCGGATTTGGAAGTATATCTGTAAAGGACACATTCTTTGCTCTGAATGAAAAGGAAGATGTCTGTGTATAAAAACAAATCTGGTAAGGACTCGTTTGTCTTGTAGGGTGGGTGCACCCGTGTATGGATACCTGTGTACCCAGTGTTTAAACACGTCACATAATGATAAGCGTCCACTCTCCAACTCTCTATATATATGAGCGGCTTAAAATATAACATAAAGTGTTAATAGTCGTAAATGTTTATATAAACTATAGACGTATGCAAGTGCAGCTGTAACATATCTATACAAGTGTCAACACTTGGAAATATATAGCGACCAGAAATATGTAAACTGTGCAACTTGTATAACATTGCAGGTAGTAAATAAGGGATAAAGCATTTTATTTTGTGGCTGGAGCCTCAGTGGACCAGTATGTACCACGATAAACTTTGAATCCGGCTATCAATGGTCCAAGCCTCACCGGTGCCTCTGGACCTTTAGGTAAGACACGTCGTTTGTATTTTCACAGACATATTAATAAACAGATAGGAAGTAACCAAAATATCAAGTAGCACCTTAACTTTTCCTTCTATCTCCTATCTCAATTATTCACTGATTTTGATGAGAATACATTCAAAAGTTGAACATCAAAAATGGGATTATAATAATTTATGTTATTTTCGAAATAAGAAATTGTATAAAAAAAGTTTAAAGTTAAAAATGTCATAATTGTTGGCTTTTCTCTTAAAAAGCAAGGTTTTGACATTGTCAAAGTTTCCGTCAATTTACATTTTTTTGCTAAATTTAAGAGAAAGCAAATACTATCATTGGAAAGAAAATTAAATTTGTGATGGGATTTGGCATGAATGAAACTTGTATATACAAAACTCTTCATGATATGTATGTTTAAAGTTGGGAAATATATTGTGACATTTTCGCACTGTGCCACGTGAAATTAGATAATTTTCGTAGTGTCCAATCTATTTGTTATTATGTCTGTGGTATTTTCCTTCTTTCAAAGAGACAATTTTTGTTAGACGTGGAGCCCAACTTTTAGATTGTGGCTGTTCTTGACGTGTGCGCCGATGACGTTTTATACCTGTTGTTCCTGTTTGCATTTTCGCGACGATGTTGATGTTTTGACTGTTATTCCTTTTTGCATTACGATGACGATGTGACTTATGTTTCGTTTTGTATTTTCGCGATTTCGCTATTTTTGTTATTACTGCGCGTTTCCATGTTTGAACTAATGTGTTACTATTGTTATTACTGTATAGGTTTGAATGATGATGAACTAATTTTCCATTGTAGATGTTATGTCATAGCCTTAGGTGTTAAAATTATGCCCACTCCTCGATTCATTATTATTGTATTGCATTTTCGCTATGCACATCAAATTATATTCTACTTGTCTATAAACATTAAACTTGTACATATTTGTATTTATGTAAACACTGACACATTACGTATCCGTATACTACATGATCATAATGACTCAGACGCTATGGCTTCAGTGGTCTGGTTATTCTATAATAATAAATACACAATTTCTGGAAGTCTGAAGTGTCATTTGTTAGACACCTTGATGTTGTCACGTGTCAAAGATATATAACCATTTTCCGTGAGAAGATACCCATAGGTGTTAATACATGTTACTTTGCCAATTGACCTTGTACTCAGTATGCAAATGATGTAGCTTCTAACAAATGATGTAGCTTCTAACAAATGATGTAGCTTCTAACCATTGATGTAGCTTCTAACAAATGAAGTAGCGTCTAACAAATGATGTAGCTTCTAACAAATGATGTAGCTTCTAACCATTGATGTAGCTTCTAACAAATGATGTAGCTTCTAACAAATGATGTAGCTTTTAACAAATGATGTAGCTTCTAACCATTGATGTAGCTTCCAACAAATGATGTAGCTTCTAACCATTGATGTAGCTTCTAACAAATGATGTAGCTTCTAACAAATGATATAGCTTCTAACAAATGATGTTAATAAATGATGTAGCTTCTAACAAATGATGTAGCTTCTAACAAATGATGTAGCTTCTAACAACAAATGATGTAGCTTCTAACAAATGATGTAGATTCTAACAAATGATGTAGCTTCTAGCAAATGATGTCTAACAAATGATGTAGCTTCTAACAAATGATGTAGCTTCTCACCATTGCAGGTCAATGTCAAAAGGTCTCCCTGAGAATCAACCCGTATTGATTTTTTTACACGTTGATATTAAACAAATTATATTAATATATTTCTCTTTGAAAAATAATCTACAAATACATTGCTCTTGAAATCTGCACTATGAAACTTCCGTCGGACGAGGACGGGAACTAGGCGGTCCCGTTTATCGGAATCAGTCATCCGAGCATATAATTAAAGAACCCGAGGAAACACTACGATAGCAAACGTATGCCCGGTTCCGGATTCCTACGTACAATCCCCACCTCCCGCCACCCCTACCCACCCTCATCCTCTCTGAGGCGGCTCGAAATAACATGCAGTCAGTTCTACTTTGTGGTAAACTCCATTTAATCCTGTCTATTCAGCTAATTATATCCAATCTGCAACAATGAGTCTGAGGTCAACAGTCGTTATCTTTCATCTCGCAATTACCGTTATTTTCTTGGCATAGGAAAGATGCATTGTTAGGTTATTGGCACGTTTTGCATTTAAAGGCTGGCAACTCTTGAATCGCACGTTACAATATTCTTCAACTCATTCAAACCACATGACATATTATAGTTGATGTTAAATGATTTTAATTGGCTACAAATGAAATGCTGCAGATTGAATGATACTTATGTTTCTAGTAGAGTCTATCGACATGACCATACTAAAATATAAAGGTCAAGGTTACACTGAAGGTCATTATATGGGTTAAATACTCGTTTTTTTCTTCACGAAAACTTAACGTTGGTTATAACTTTCTCATTTCTTGGTATTTATTCATCAACTTTCAATATATACTCATCATGACAACATCGACATAAACATACTAAAATATAAAAGGTCAAGGTCACACTGAAGGTCAATATTTTGGTTAAATTCTCATTTGTTTCTTCACAAAAACTTAACGTTGGCTTTAACTTTATCATTTCTTGATATTTCTTCATCAAACATTCAATATATACTCATCATGACAAAATCGACATGACCATACTAAAATATAAAGGTCAAGGTTACACTGAAGGTCATTATATGGGTTAAATACTCGTTTTTTTACTTCACGAAAACTTAACGTTGGTTATAACTTTCTCATTTCTTGGTATTTATTCATCAACTTTCAATATATACTCATCATGACAACATCGACATAAACATACTAAAATATAAAAGGTCAAGGTCACACTGAAGGTCATTATTTTGGTTAAATTCTCATTTGTTTCTTCATAAAAACCTAATGTTTGCTTTAACTTTATCATTTCTTGATATTTCTTCATCAAACATTCAATATATACTCATCATGACAAAATCGACATCACCATACTAAAATATAAAGGTCAAGGTCACACTGAAGGTCATGATATGGGTTAAATACTCGTTTGTTCTTCAAGAAAACTTAACGTTGGCTATAACTTTCTCATTTCTTGATATTTCTTCATCAAACTTTCAATATATACTTGTCATGACAACATCGACATGGCCATACTAAAATATAAAGGTCAAGGTCACACTGAAGTTCAATATATGGGTTAAATACTCATTGTTCTCTTCACGAAAACTTACTCAGGCCAGTTTGTCAAGGGCATTTATCTTGGTCCAAACAACCTTGTTATACTGACAAAGCGCTGACAGTCGACACACGTGTTCCGCGGAACACCCATCTAGTTAGCTCTACTGATCAAAGATAAGCAGAGCTTATGTCGTGGTGCGTCGTCCGCCCGTCCGTAAACTTTATTTGCGGCGACTACTCCTCTGAAAGTACTGAATGGATGTTCATGAAACCTCATAAGAATGTTTCTTTTGATGTCAAGTTGATCCTAAGTAAAACCGAGGGAGACCTGTAATTCAAGATGGCCGCCACAGCTAAACATATATTTTACAGATGTTACTATTTTATGGCGTCTATTTCATAATTACCATAAGTGGTGTTGATTTGGAATCAAAATGACTGGCATGCAAAGTAGTTGGTCCTAAACAAAGTTCATTTCAATTTATTGTCAAACATGGCCGTCAGCAGCCATCTTTGTTTACATATAGTTATAAAGGAAAACCTTCTGGCGACTACTCCTCTGAAATTACAGGATGGATTTTTATGAATCTTTTCAGAAATATTGCTGTTGTCGTCTAGTTGGTCCTAACTGAAAATCGGATCGACCGCAAATTCAAGATGACCGCTACAGCTAAAAATATATTTTAAAAATACAATGTTGTGGCGACTACGTATTAGAAACCATAAGTGGTATTGATTTGGAACCTTTACCAAAATGACTGTCATGACATGCAGTTTGTCGTAAACAAAATTCATCTCGATTCCACTGTCCAACATGGCCGCCAGCAGTCATCTTTGTTTACAAACTTTTATAGGAAAACCTTGTGGCGACCACTCCTTTGAAACTAATAGATGTATTTTCATGACACCTTACAGGAATGTTGCTCTTTATGTATGCTGTTAGTCCTAAGTAAAATCAGATCGGTCCGATATTCAAAATGACCACCACAGCTAAAAATAGATTTTAAAAATACTATTTTGTGACTACTTTTTAAATATTATAGGTGGTATTGATTTTAAACTTTTATAAAATGGTCCTAGACACAATTCATTTCAATTTGATGTCCGTCGTGGCTACCAGCGGCCACCTTTACCAGTGGCCATCTTTGTATACATAGAGTTATATAGGTAAAACTTATGGCGACTTTCTCCTCTGAAATATAATTTAGATTTTCATGAAACTTTACAGATATGTTGCTCTTGGTGTCTAGTAATCGATTTTAAACATGGCTGCAAGCGATCATCTTTATTTACCTGGAGTTTTACAGGGAAAGCTTGTGACGACTACTCTGAAACAACTTGATGGATTTTCATGATACTCTAAGGAATGTTGCTTTTGATGTCTAGTTGGTCCTAAGTAAAAATCAGGTTGGTCTGATCTTCAAGATGACCACTACAGCTAAAAAAGTAAATATACAACTTTGTGGTGACCATGTGTTATTGATTTGATACCTTCACCAAAATGACTGGCATAGCATGTAGTTGGTCCTAAACTCTTTCATTTTTATTTGACCATATTTGTTTACAGAGAGGAAAAACGTATGTCAACTACTCCTCTAAAACTATTTGAAGCATTTGCATGGAACTGTACAAAAATGTTACTCTTGTTACAGAAATGATTCTCATTTGAGAAATATTGAAAACAAAATGTGTTTACTCTGACAGTGTAATGGCTGTTTGGAATTCAAACATGCCTCCTCCAAACATGGCCACACACTTGTTATGTTTAATGATTAACAAACACTACCCATTCAAAAATGACAAACATATAACAAGTTATAATACCGTTCAAAGATCTAGCTGCTCATATCTTCAGGAGAGCGCTTCAATGTCATGGAAATGTTGTTTTTAAATATAATCGAAACGAGTATACATTGATATTAACTGAGATATACATGTAATTAAAATAGTTTTATATTCCTAAGCGTCTAGTCCCACAACCATTAAAGTAGCTATCCCGTCAACAAAAGCCACATTTTACAACATATGTGCGTCGTTTCTAAACCTACTGACGACGAGGTATATGTATACAATAAAACAGTGATACAAAGTAGCACAAGCCGGTCAGAACAGTTACATAAGAAAACAGTAAGTACATAAGAAAACAGTAAGGGGAATGAATATGATAACAATAAACGAACAGTGTGTAGATGTTAGAATTTTTTTATTTGTAAATGTCAACAATCAAAATTTGAGCACTAAATGAACTAGTCATCATGGAACATGAACATGTTTTTAATGTCGGTATCTGTTTTGTATAATGTTATAATATGAGTATGATAGACATCTGAAATAGTTTGTGTAATGGATCACTAAATAGAATGTTGTTTCATTGATTCGTTGATCAGAATGTGAGGAATTGTGAACATATCATGGTTAGAATATGACGAATTGGTACATTATCATAGTTATAAACAAAAAGACAACTGAATAATAATATAATTGCAATTGGATTGAAAGATTTGCGTCTGTGAAAGTAATCTCAGTTTTTAGCAATGTACATTTGCATTAAAAGAAAGGATTTAATGTTATTATTGAAATCTGAACATTAGTTCATGAGAATAAGTAGCAGTGGAGCAGACCTATTCAAACTCTTTAGAAGATGCTTCAGTTAAAGTTTCTACATCTCCGTTTAATGATTGAATAGGTGTTGCTTATTTTAAAATCAGACAGCACCAACAACACTGTCTTGTAACCTGTACGGCTAGTCGATTTTGTCGATCTAAAATAGAAGCGTGGAGTCGCACCTGTTTTGAACCATTACTGGCTTGTTTATTCATATTTCAGATTTTATGCTGAACTTCGTTGTTCATCTACCTTTATGTATCTTGTTACAAGAATAATTATTCTTAATTGCAATTCTACAAATTGCAGATTATAATTAGAAAGTAAAACGCATAATATTTATGTATTTGAACATTTATACTTGCCTCCAAGTTTCACTACAGTGTACACTTTTGGAAACTATCGTGTACCGCCTAAGTATGGTTATCGAAAGTGATTTGGTTTAAACATATTTTATTTCACATGTATTTACGATATGTGTAACACAATAGAAGAAAAAGGATTAGAACGAAAGTAAAATACTTATGATGTTCTTTTCCATAAGGTACAATATTAATTGTACACATTTGATGGCATGTAATTTGATACGTTTGTAAAATAAATTCTGGAGGTAGGAGCAATGAATAGTGCTAACTAAAATATTTTACACTTATTCTAGAATAGCTTATTTAATTACATGAAAGAAACATAAGATAGTAGAGGAAAAAGCATTCAAAATGAAAGAAAAAATATAGCACAACTTCAAATGTTAAATCAAGTAAAATAGAATACAATTTAAATGTCATTTTATCATCGTTGCTTAAAATAGGGTAAATGGGGATTGACACACGAAGAAGATGCTGCCGTTTTGAAAAATACAACAACAGAGTGAATGAAACGAACTACTGGATAAATCGTTTTTGAGTTTTTTTTATATATATTTATGTACCGAAGATAAGAAATACACAATGGCGACCATATTTTTTGAAAACAGGTCGTTGTTGAGGGAACTGCAATTTAATTAAACGTATTCTAGAGTCAGTATTTGAAGGTTTATTTGTGGGAAGGAGCAGTTTAATGGAATTTTGTTACTACATGCATCACGATTAAGAGAGTTTTAAAAAAAACTGTTGCGGCGTGACGTGAATCTTCAGGTAATTCATTCCATTCGCGAATAACAGAGGGAGAAAAAAGTCGCAGTGATAGTTTGCATGGGCATTAATAGTTTAGATGTTTATGGCACTTCGTAGGGGGAGAAAAGACAGAGGGGAAAAAAGAGTCGCAGTGATAGTAATAGTTTAGATGTTCATGGAATTTCGTAGGTTATATCTAGAGGTGTTAACGACAGAAGTAGGAACTAAATCAAAGAGGAATTTTGGGATTAAATGGTTTACCATTTTATAAAACATGATGGAGAGTTCCTCCAACCGATTTTTTCTCCGTACATCCTCATTTTGTATTTGCGTACTCATATTTGTTTATATTATACGATTTCTTTTGCAATAAGTCCCTCGTGCCAAACACGATCAAAGGTTTTGCTGATATCACAGAATATCGCCCTTATTTCCTCTCCAGAATCTAAAGCTTTACAGAAGAAATTGTATAAGTGTGTTTGGCACGAGGGACTTATTGCAAAATTGAAGGCTGCTAGTATTACAGGAAATCTCTTAAAACGGTTCCTAAGTTATCGTAGTGACAGAAAACAATGCGTTTTCTTACCTGGTACCCAATTGAATTGGAATAACATTAAAGCCGGTTTTTCCCAAGGCTCCATCGTAGGGCCAGTTTTATTCCTATTCTACATTAATAATATTGTTATAGACATCAAATCAAGCACTCGTCTTTATGCAGATGACACGGGCCTATTTATTGTTACAGATAATCCAATCTCTGCTGCAAATACACTTAATTCTGATCTAATAAATACAGTTAATTGGGCAGAACGATGACTTGTAAAATGTAATCCATCCAAAACCAAATCTATTCTTATTTCACGCAAAGTTAATTTCATAAACCACCCGCCTGTATAATTTTACGATCAAATGATAACTAAAATTCATGACCATAAGCACCTCGGTGTCTATCTGTCAAATGATTTATCCTGGCACAAGCTCATTGAATATATCAAATCGAAAGCATGGCACAGAATTAATACTAGAACCCATCTGTACATCCTATTTTAGAATACGTCGTTATTCTGTTCGATAACTGCACACAATATGAAAACTATGAATTAGACAAACTATAATACGAAAATACATAGATAATAAATGGAGCAACAAAACGTGTCTATATTGACAATCTAACAGAGAAATCGGTTGAGGGAACTCTTACAAACAGGCGCCGTAAACATAAATTCATCATGTTTTATAAAATGCCAGTAATCACAAAATTTAGATTTAGTTCCTACTTCTGTCGGTAACATCTCTGGATATAACCTACGAAATGCCTAAAACATCCAAACTATTAATGACCATTCAAACTATCGTATCTATATGTTCTCCCCTTTGTCATTCGAGAATGGAATAATTTACCTGAAGATTCATGCCACGCCGCAACAGTTTTTCTTTCAAAAACTCACTTAACATGTAGTAACAACATTCAATTAAACTACTACTTCCGACAGACAAAGAAACCGCTGTTGTTGACACCGCTTTTAGCACATATTTAGGCACTAAACAGACCTGTTGGCAAGGTCTATATCAGCTTCAAAATTCAAAATTACACCTTTAAAAGTCCAGACTCTATTGTGCCCATCGCGTCAGGTATACCTTGACGTGTTCGTTGGCGGACGGACTATAAACCTTAGAATTACACACACACACACACACACACACACACACACAGACAAAGACACCTTTAAATACTGTTCACTAGAATGCGTTTAAATGGCAATCTCGCAATTGTGTACCTGTGGACTCGTAGACAACGCGGAGCACTTATTTTTTTAACTGCAATAAGTACACCGATATAAGAAATTTATTGCTAAATTCAATTCCCCGTTTACCAACACAACACTGGAAATGCTTCTCTTTGGAGACGACAACCATTCGTATCTTCAGCGCGGTACATAAATATATATATATATATAAAAGAAACACAACTCAAAACGATTTATCCAGTAGTTCGTTTCATTCATTCTGTTGTTGAATGTTCCAAAACGGCAGCACCCTCTTCCGTGTGTCAATCCCCATTTACCCTCATTTCAAGATATACAAATGTAGATGAACAACGAAGTTCAGCATAAAATCTGAAAGAGCATCATATCCTTAAAACTATCTAGTTCTAGACATATAGTTATGTGTCTTGCTATAACTTGCAAAGTTTGAAACTCTGAAACTAAAAATAAAACAATTTTTCTTATTTAAAATAATATAGAAATGGTCTACATCTAAAACACACCAAAACTCATCAATTACATAACGCACCGTATAGTATTTAGGTCAAATATATGTAACACACCGTACAGATATCGGTTCTGAACGCACCGTACAGTAGGAAATTTTAAATGGTAACGCACCGTACACCCTAATATAATCAGAATTTTGCTTATTTATTGCATAGTTTATACGAAATTAGGGTCATTTAGATATCATCACAAAGTAAGTAATACACGTTATTTCTCTTCGATTCGTGAAGAAACAAGCCAGTAATGATTCAAAACAGGTACGACTCCTCGCTTCGATTTCAGATCGACAAAACTTGACATGCTTCAGCGATGATTTTCAAAAAAGTAGTAAAACTTTTGTTGCATACTATGCAGCCGAGTGTAAAGGAATCATTTATCCAACTGTCAGCATGCCCGTATTCCAATTTGACTGCGTCCCGGTATTCTTAATAAAATACAGTTGTTTTATGAACAGTAAAATGACTTTGATACACAGTCCATTCCCCATAGCAACTTTCTGAGTCCGGGATAAATATAGCCTTGAGGCTCCGACAATAATTTACATATTTTGAGAATCCAAACTCTATAGACACAATATAAATGGCTTTAACTAGCCAGGCCAAGCCCAAAGACTGGAGCGTCGAGTTAAGTGTTATCAACTTATAATTCATTTTACGCATTTTCTATCACTGATATTTTAAGAACCCTGAATAAAATTTTACTTTTAATCGACACATATACATTATTATATGACCACCTGTATAAAGTTTTGATACACGGTTTTGTCGTGAAATGTTTGCGTTATTTGGAGGATTATTTTCTTTAAGCACAGTAGCGTCTGTACTAATGATTTGTATGATCATGTATGACCCATATTGCCGCATTTATTCAAAATAACAGAGAGGGCTTTACTTGATGATTTAGTTGTATGACGTAAGAGTAGCTAATAGTGTATTTCAGTTTATTTCAGTCTGTTTCAGTTTATGATTTGGTTGCAGTTAGAATCCTGTTTCACTTGATGATTTACTAAGATGTGTGAAGCGTTATTTTCTAATTACATGATATACAGTCTCTTATCCCAAGCCGGATTGGTTAGTCCATTTACTGCCATAACTTGTTCGATTGTGTTTTCTATGGAACCTTTTTCTGATACAATTCGTTTGATGCGCGGAACATTCTTCTACAACCCTTATTGCACTCATACCCACTAAGTAGGTCATGTATGTAAGAGATCTGAAGTTTAAACTAACTAAGGATGTCTAGAAACAAATTAACTATAATAACATACACATTGGAGGTAAGAGGTAATACAGAGGATTAAAGAGACATGATTTGACATTTTGTGGGCGGACAGGTCTGAGACATCTTTCATAGACCGATTGCGCCAGACACTGAAACAAAATTGTGTTTAATTGCCATCTTAATTACATATACAACTAGTTTTGTTTTTATTTAGTAAACGTGATCAGCGGTAGGGAGTGGGCGTTGTAACTTAGTAGTTTGGATGTTCAAGGCTTTTGCTCCGACCTGATTGACAATTTGCGCTAAATTGCTTATAGATGATTTTGTCCTCCAATTGTTTTACTTGTTTTCATGGTTTGGGTAACGTGCAAGCTCGCACAGAAAACCAGGCTTGGATTTCACGCATAGTATGTACTGTTTCTTATTAGTAGTACCAATACAATCGAGTATGCCTTTAATCTTTCGACTATGTTCGACAATTTACATTATAATTGCGTTATTTTATGTGTTTTTGCTCTTTCGAAGACAACTAGTAACGTCTTGTTTACTACCTGAATTTATATAGTATTTATTATTGTTGTGTATGCAGTACATACAAGTGTATACTTTTGTGAAATTCCGTGTGCATTTTAAGCCAAATCCTTGTATACGTTAGGTTTTAAAACGAAGAGATTTCTTAAAATAGTTCACAGATTATTTACGTGGAACGCCTTTGACTTGTATTTATACATTTTTATATATCATAATGTATATTTAATGACTATTTTCTACATTTCAAGCATATTTTGCTTAGTACAGATTTTTACACCGAGCGTGATAAGATAATAAAAACAACACCTTTATTTATTGGTTTATTATTAGGGTATCAAACTGTGTTATTATTCCACTTTATCTCTCAGAAATGTATTCAAAGAATGCCTGCAATATTTGCTGTAAAGGTATGTGGGGCGTACAAAGAAGCCGAGGCTGCCTTTGATATTGATTCGCGTCGTAAAAAACTGCATTCAAGGTCTTTAAAAAACAAATTTACATATAGAAGATGCAAACCGGTGAGAATGTGAAAAATAATAACGCTTCAGTGATCTGTACGACAGGGACTGTAGATAGGCTAAACAGGTCCTGGTATACAACTAACGCAATATGAACTCCAATCTCGTCCTTTTAATAGAGCTATAGAAATTGTATATACTATCTATCTTTATCAAGCAAGTCTACATAGACTGGCATCAGTCCTTAATATTATAACATTTCAACTATAACCTTTTAACTATCATTATGGAATTTCCTTAGCACTGAAAGAGGCAAATATCTCCACTTATAACTTGTATAGTCTTATCTCAACATTAAATTCAGCCATGGAGAGAAACAGAGATTGAAATAAAATAAATTTTATGCAAAGTATTATTTTATTTTTTAATTTGTCTAATTTTGTTATTTATAGTCTAATTTTTAGACTGATACTAGTCTAAAGTCTACACTGCAGGGTGTATTCTAACAAGATGGCTGCTTTTAAAAAGCCTCGAATGGTAAGGTCTCATGTAGCGGCCATAACGTTATAAAAGGGGAAAAGGGACAACTGGGAGGGAAAAACAAATGGAAAAAGATAAACATGAATAGATATATATATATGTGTTTTATATATGAAAATGTTTACATTGGTTAAAATGCTAATTTAAGGTTGGGGCCTTTATATGTATAATTGAATGCATAGCAACCTAACCTTTTTATCAGCGTTTTAACTATTGTTAATATGATTAGCCTTATATACATGAAATGCATTAATTTTAATATGTTCATACATGTTCTAACCTATATTGTTTTATTATTCACAGATTCTAAACTAGTGTTGTTCTTCTTTTAAATGTTAAGTTAAATTATAAACTTCTTTTTATAGTGTTATAACTCCCACCTTAAATCAGCATTTAACCACTTTTTTAAATAAAACAATTAGGTTCAGTTTTATATGTTTTACCGTTATTTATTTTTCTTTCAAGTTGTTCCGTCTTCTCTTTTATATCATTATGGCATCCACATACGACCTATACATTGGATGATTTTTAAAAGCAGCCGACTCTAGTCAATCTACTAGACATATATTCCAATTCTAATGATGCAAATGTTTTATTAAAAGTGATCATGAAAATGCTGGAAACAAAAGCTAGTCCTGCCAGTCATTACGTTTGTTATTTTGTTGTTGTTGTTGTTGTTGTTTTGTTTTGTGTGGTTTTGCTATTGTTTTTTCTAATCGAAATTAAAGGATTAAGTCCGGAATATTTCTAAAAATAATAAATTACTGCACACACAAAAAAAGGCTAACCACATATTATTTACTGGCCTTTAAAATATATTTGTCTCAAGTTTCTGCCTTTAATAGAAAATCTTTTCGCAATAAATTGATGCAATAAGGCAATATCTAACAGTTTGAAATACTAATCAATGCTTAAGTTATTTAATTTAATCAACACATTTCTCAAGTTCGTAAAGTCTAACATGAATTAATACTTATAATAATACTACTATTAATAAAAATATTTTATTTAAGTAAATACTCATCGGAATAGATCAATCTGTTTCCACTTGTGATTTATATTACAAAAGTTCACCGATTTTTATCCCAATCCTTTTCATAAGTGTCATAAGTGTAATGAGGTCCATTGTGCGGCTCTTTCAACGTTTAATTTGAAAATACTGCAAATAATGACGGATTTATCTATATTTAATTTAGATCCAGTCCCTTTAATAACTTCAGGGTTTCCTTCGAATTCAAAGAACACTTTGCAATCTTGAACTACAAAACACATATGTGCGCGCGCGTGTGTGCATGCTTGTGTCATAAAGTTTAAAATCACTCCGCCACAGTACCAATGATGTTTCCTCAAAGGATTACATTCAAGAGAGTACTTGATCGAGATGAGTGATACACTGAATCTTAAAGTGTTGTGATGTGTCGTCTCGATTGTTGCGTCTGTATCGTGTATCCTGTGAATATTGCGGTGAAGTGATGCTGGTTTTGGTCTACGCTGTGAAGTGATGCTGGTGTTGGTCTACGCTGTGAAGTGATACTGGTGTCGGTCCATGTTGTGAAGTGATGCTGGTGTTGGTTTACGCCGTGAAGTGATGCTGGTGTTAGTCTACGCTGTGAAGTGATGCTGGTGTTGGTCTACGCTGTGAAGGTCTCACTACTGGAGCTTAAAAAAAAGATCTGTGTTATTCTCTTTTTGTTTATTTCTTAAAATATGCAAATATTTTCTCTTTTTTTTGTTGCAGGTGACAAGAATGGGACAAGTTCATGATGTCATACAGGTTAGGATATGCCTGAATGTTTCTGAGCCCAGATCTGAGAATCTAATACTGGGTAGTGATACATTTAAAAATGTCAATGAAATGGACAAATTCCAGAGGGTCTCTTCAAACTATTGATATTAAAAAAAAGCAAATTGGACAACCCCGTGTTTTTTGTTGGATATTTCGCGCAACAGACATCAAGTTTCACAAAGAAAATATTTTTAGGAACATTCATTAACTTCTACAGTGGTCCAGGGGGGTCCTGCTACATATGCAGAGCTATGCAAAATTAACTGTGTTGTGAGACGTGAAGTGATGCTGGAGTTGGTCTACGCTGTGAAGTGATGCTGGCGTTGGTCTACGCTGTGATGTGATACTGGTGTTGGTCTACGCTGTGAAGTGATGCTGGTGATGGTCTACGCTGTGATGTGATGCTGGTGCTAGTCTACGCTGTGAAGTGATGCTGGTATTGGTCTACGCTGTGATGTGATACTGGTTCTAGTCTACGCTGTGAAGGTGATGCTAGTGTTGGTCTATGCTGTGAAGTGATGCTGGTGATGGTCTACGCTGTGATGTGATACTGGTGCTAGTCTACGCTGTGAAGTAATGCTGGTATTGGTCTAAGCTGTGATGTGATACTGGTGCTAGTCTACGCTGTGAAGGTGATGCTGGTGTTGGTCTACGCTGTGAAGTGATGCTGCAGTTGGTCTACGCTGTGAAGTGATGCTGGAGTTCGTCTACGCTGTGAAGTGATGCTGGTGATGGTCTACGCTGTGATGTGATACTGGTGCTAGTCTACGCTGTGGAGTGATGCTGGTATTGGTCTACGCTGTGATGTGATACTGGTGCTAGTCTACGCTGTGAAGTGATGCTGGAGTTGGTCTACGCTGTGAAGTGATGCTGGTATTGGTCTACGCTGTGATGTGATACTGGTGCAAGTCTACGCTGTGAAGTGATGCTGGTATTGGTCTACGCTGTGATGTGATACTGGTGCTAGTCTACGCTGTGAAGTGATGCTGGAGTTGGTCTACGCTGTGAAGTGATGCTGGACTTGATCTACGCTGTGAAGTAATGCTGGTGATGGTCTACGCTGTGATGTGATACTGGTGTTAAGCTACGCTGTGAAGTGATGCTGGTGTTGGTCTACGCTGTGAAGTGATGCTGGTGTTGGTCTACGCGTTGAAGTGATGCTGGTGTTGGTCTACGCTGTGAAGTGATGCTGGTGATGGTCTACGCTGTGATGTGATACTGGTGCTAGTCTACGCTGTGAAGTGATGCTGGTGATGGTCTACGCTCTGATGTGATACTGGTGTTGGTCTACGCTGTGAAGTGATGCTGGAGTTGGTCTACGCTGTGAAGTGATGCTGGAGGTGGTATACGCTGTGAAGTGATACTGGAGGTGGTCTACGCTGTGAAGTGATGCTGGAGTTGGTCTACGCTGTGAAGTGCTACGCTGTGAAGTGATACTGGTGTTTGTCTACGCGGTGAAGTGATACTGGATGTGGTCTACGCTGTGAAGTGATACTGGAGGTGGTCTACGCTGTGAAGTGATGCTGGAGTTGGTCTACGCTGTGAAGTGATGCTGGAGGTGGTCTACGCTGTGATGTGGGACTGGTGTTAGTCTACGCTGTGAAGTGATGCTGGTGATGGTCTACGCTGTGATGTGATACTGGTGCAAGTCTACGCTGTGAAGTGATGCTGGTGATGGTCTACGCTGTGATGTGATACTGGTGCTAGTCTACGCTGTGAAGTGATGCTGGTATTGGTCTACGCTGTGAAGTGATACTGGAGGTGGTCTACGCTGTGATGTGGTACTGGTGTTAGTCTACGCTGTGAAGTGATGTTGGAGTTGGTCTACGCTGTGAAGTGATGCTGGACTTGATCTACGCTCTGAAGTGATGCTGGTGATGGTCTAAGCTGTGATGTGTACTGGTGTTGGTCTACGCTATGAAGTGATGCTGGAGTTGGTCTACGCTGTGAAGTGATGCTGGTGTTTTTCTACGCTGTGAAGTGATGCCGGTATTGGTCTACGCTTTGAAGTGATGCTGGAGTTGGTCTACGCGGTGAATTGATACTGGAGGTGGTCTACGCGGTGAAGTGATGCTGGTATTGGTCTACGCGGTGAAGTGATGCTGGTGTTGGTCTACGCTGTGAAGTGATGCTGGTGTTGGTCTACGCTGTGAAGTGATACTGGTGATGGTCTAAGCTGTGATGTGATACTGGTGCTAGTCTACGCTGTGAAGTGATGCTGCAGTTGGTCTACGCTGTGAAGTGATGCTGGTGATGGCTACGCTGTGATGTGATACTGGTGCTAGTCTACGCTGTGAAGTGATGCTGGTATTGGTCTACGCTGTGATGTGATACTGGTGCTAGTCTACGCTGTGAAGTGATGCTGGAGTTGGTCTACGCTGTGAAGTGATGCTGGTATTGGTCTACGCTGTAATGTGATACTGGTGCTAGTCTACGCTGTGAAGTGATGCTGGTATTTGTCTACGCTGTGATGTGATACTGGTGCTACTCTACGCTGTGAAGTGATGCTGTAGTTGGTCCACGCTGTGAAGTGATGCTGGACTTGATCTACGCTGTGATGTGATACTGGTGTTGGACTACGCTGTGAAGTGATGCTGGTGTTGGTCTACGCTGTGAAGTTTTGCTGGTGTTGGTCTACGCGGTGAAATGATGCTGGTGTTGGTCTACGCTGTGAAGTGATGCTGGTTATGGTCTACGCTGTGATGTGATACTGGTGCTAGTCTACGCTGTGAAGTGATGCTGGTGATGGTCTACGCTCTGATGTGATACTGGTGTTGGTCTACGCTGTGAAGCGATGCTGGGGTTGGTCTACGCTGTGAAGTGATGCTGGAGGTGGTCTACGCTGTGAAGTGATACTGGAGGTGGTCTACGCTGTGAAGTGATACTGGAGGTGGTCTACGTTGTGAAGTGATGCTGGAGTTGGTCTACGCTGTGTAGTGATGCTGGTGATGGTCTACGTTCTGATGTGGTACTGGTGTTGGTCTACGCTGTGAAGTGATGCTTGAGTTGGTCTACGCTGTGAAGTGATACTGGTGTTGGTCTACGCGGTGAAGTGATGCTGGAGTTGGTCTACGCTGTGAAGTGATGCTGGAGGTGGTCTAGGCTGTGATTTGATACTGGTGTTTGTCTACGCTGTGAAGTGACGCTGGTGATCGTCTACGCTGTGATGTGATACTGGTGCTAGTCTACGCTGTGAAGTGATGCTGGTATTGGTCTACTCTGTGATGTGGTACTGTGCTAGTCTACGCTGTGAAGTGATGCTGGAGTTGGTCTACGCTGTGAAGTGATGCTGGACATGATCAACGCTGTGAAGTTATGCTGGTGATGGTCTACGCTGTGATGTGATACTGGTGTTGGTCTACGCTATGAAGTGATGCTGGAGTTGGTCTTACCTTTGAAGTGATGCGGGAGTTGGTCTACGCGGTGAAGTGATACTGGAGGTGGTCTACGCGGTGAAGTGATGCTGGTATTGGTCTACGCGGTGAAGTGATGCTGGTGTTGGTCTACGCTGTGAAGTGATGCTGGTGTTGGTCTACGCTGTGAAGTGATACTGGAGGTGGTCTACGCTGTGAAGTGATACTGGTGTTGGTCTACGCTGTGATGTGATACTGGTGTTGGTCTACGCTGTGAAGTCATGCTGGTGTTGGTCTACGCTGTGATGTGATACTGGTGCTAGTCTACGATGTGAAGTGATGCTGGAATTGGTCTGCGCTGTGAAGTGATGCTGGTGTTTTTCTACACTGTGAAGTGATGCTGGTATTGGTCTACACTTTGAAGTGATGCTGGAGTTGGTCTACGCGGTGAAGTGATACTGGAGGTGGTCTACGCGGTGAAGTGATGCTGGTGTTGGTCTACGCTGTGATGTGATACTGGTGTTGGTCTACGCTGTGAAGTGATGCTGGTGTTGGTCTACGCTGTGAAGTGATACTGGTGCTAGTCTACGCTGTGAATTGATGCTGGAGTTGGTCTGCGCTTTGAAGTGATGCTGGTGTTTTTCTACGCTGTGAAGTGATGCTGGTATTGGTCTACGCTTTGAAGTGATGCTGGAGTTGGTCTACGCGGTGAAGTGATACTGGAGGTGGTCTACGCGGTGAAGTGATGCTGGTGTTGGTCTACGCTGTGAACTGATGCTGGTGTTGGTCTACGCTGGTTCATATATCCACTATGCGAGGTAAATGATGCTGGTGTTGGTCTACGCTGCCTTATATATCCACTAGGCGGGATAAGTGATGCTGGTGTTTGTCTACGCTGGCTCATATATCCACTAGGCGATGTAAGTGATGCTGGTGTTGGTCTACGCTGTGAAGTGATGCTGGTGTTGGTCTACGCTGGCTCATATATCCACTAGGCAGGGTAAGTGCTGCTGGTGTTTGTCTACGCTGGCTCATATATCCACTAGGCGAGGTCAGTGATGCTGGTGTTGGTCTACGCTGTGAAGTGATGCTGGTGTTGGTCTACGCTGGCTCATATATCCACTAATCGAGGTTAGGGATGCTGGTGTTGGTCTATGCTGTGAAGTGATGCTGGTGTTGGTTTACGCTGGCTCATATATCCACTAGGCGAGGTAAGGCAATGCTGGTGTTGGTCTATGCTTTGAAGTGATGCTGGTGTTGGTATACGCTGGCTCATATATCCACTAGGCGAGGTAAGGGATGCTGGTGTTGATCTACCCTGGCTCATATATCCACTAGGCGAGGTAGGTGATGCTGGTGTTGGTCTACGCTTGCTCATATATCCACTCGGCGAGGTAAGTGATGCTGGTGTTAGTCTGCGCAGGCTCATATATCCACTATGCGAGGTAAGGGATGCTGGTGTTGGTCTACGCTGGCTCATATATCAACTAGGCGAAGTAAGTGATGCTGGTGTTGTTCTACGCTGTGAAGTGATGCTGGTGTTGGTCTACGCTGGCTCATACATCCACTAGGCGAGGTAAATGATGCTGGTGTTGATCTACGCTGGCTCATACATCCACTAGGCGAGGTAAGTGATGCTGGTGTTGGTCTTAGCTGGCTCATATATCCACTAGGCGAGGTAAGGGATGCTGGTTTTGGTCTACGCTGTGAAATGATGCTGGTGTTGGTCTACCCTGGCTCATATGTCTACGCTGTAAACAAAGTGATGCTGGTGTTGGTATACACTGGTTTATATATCCACTAGGCGAGGTAAGTGATGCTGGTTTTGGTCTACGCTGTGAAATGATGCTGGTGTTGATCTACCCTGGCTCATAAATCCACTAGTCGAGATTTGTCTTACAACCCTTACTCGCTTGCACCTCTGTCGGAGGGTCGTTTTCAGCATCACTCCGTCAAAGCAGTCATTCTTTACACACAGCGTTTTGCAATAGTAAAAATGAGGCCGGATTCTGCCCCTTCGCTGTGTGTACATCATGGAGTCGGTCTTGGTATCCTCATACGACCTGCAATACACAAGCTGACACCGTTCATTGCATCCACATACAACCTTTGTCAACGTCTCGGCAAATTACAAGAATCCGGTAAAACGATAAAAATGAAAAAAATACTTGCATGTAACTGTCTTAAAACAACATTATTGGCTGGGAGTTAAAGGGACACTGTCCATAAGTATATATTGAGCATAGCCAAATAACTGTTTGATTTTTATTCAGTGAAATGTATATATGAAAACATTAACATAGACCCAGATAAGCCTGTAGAAGTGAGTTTGAATTTTTCATTTTTTTTATTTATTATTTGTAAATAATGAGGGACCCACATTATTTACATTTTCTGCTGATCACATGACATCCATAGCGGATTAGCATTTATACGTTGTACCTGTTACGCAATACATCTGGCCCGATTAGCTCTGTTGGTAGCGAGCTCACCAAGAGCGACGATCGACTATTATTAATAATAATAATCTTTATTTCCTCCATTTATAGGAGAGCATATATAAACAATGATGCATATAGAACAACAGTACAGTAATTTTAGATGTCCAAAAAAATATTAAATCAACATATTTACATAATGTATAGATCAGTATTTAAATTTAATTATGCGCATTCACTTCTTTCTACGTGTTTGAAAACCGTAGTAATACTACTCGGCTGTATCACAATATCATAAAGCACTAAACATGTCATAAAATAATACAACAATATTTGTCCAAAATAGTAACAATGTATATGTAATTATCTATAAGGACAAACTTTCACCTATGGTTGTGACCTGCTCAGTAGTATTTAACTGAGTAATTGTCATCCATCGGGATATTTTACTTTGTTTTGAATATGTATATACAACAAGCCTGTTCCCTGTAATGAAGCCTTGGCGAAACGAAATGCAAGAGTTCATAGGGATATGAGATGACTCCTTGTGACTATATCTGGTTATTTATATATAAACACTGTTTTACCCGTTCTTACAAAAACATTTTGTGAATAATGTTTATGATAATTATAAGTAAATGATCACTGTTATCGGTATAGTAATAATGACCTAGGCCAGCAATTAAGTCACAAAGTTGTTCAGTTTGGCCTTTCGATATGAACTTACAATATGTATCAAAGCCAGCACAGCTTAAGATAGCTGTCCATAGTGCATTTATTAGCGCATTGTTTACAGTGCATACATTAACAATATGTGTAATTTTATTATATATCATTCTGTTGCACTTTGGACATTTTTCCGGGCGGCTGAATGATAATAATTGACCCAGTACACGTATCGCTGTTTGACATTGTAGTCTCAATCCCGGTATTTTTCTACTTAATTGCCATATTCGACATGGAGCATTTATATTAAAAATATTTAACACCTGATCTTCTGTCATCATTGAGGCAAGTCTTGATGACATTTGTATAGATTCTAATGCATATATTTTATTTTTTAAAACCCTCTTCCATGTACATTTTGTAGGAAAACTGAGTGGTCAACAAATTATGCAGATAGTTAATTAAATCATATTTAACAAGTAATCTGTATATATCGGGAATAAACCCATGTGTTTGGTTTAAACAATATTTATTTCACAATGTTCACATATATTATATACACATTATAATAGTAAGGATCTGAAAACAAGCTTATCAAAGCTTATATAAATTCATCTCCTTTCAGAGAAGTCACATTTTGATATGGCTAAGTAACATAAATATTTTAATCATGAAAAGTAAGAAAATAAAGCAGAATAGATAATCAAGGATAAATAATCAGAATGGTAGCTGAGTACGTGTAGCTGAGCACAAAAATGAGAACGTTAAGGAGCTACATATTCTGCTATTTTAAGAAAGTTGTTATGAGGAAAACGAGGAGAAAATAAATGGTAAGAAAAAGAGAACAAGAAAAACTCATGTAAATAAATGCGCATACAATCAACACCGGTGTACCCCAACAGCCCCCGCTGCACTGACTGGCCTCTTATTTTAGAATTAGGATGCAAATCTGCGGGTGGAAATTATATAGTTCTGTACACTCTTAAATAAATCGGCGTTTAATTGATAAGAAAGTTCTAAAGAACCAAAAAGGAGATTGTGCTGAGACCGTGGACATGGTAAGTTTAATAGGTGTGTTCGTCTTTGTTCCGCGAAGTTTGGACATACAAGTAGGAAATGATTTGTTGTTTCTGGCGTGCCACATGTACATAAAGGACTGTCTATTATTGATTTCTTAAAAAGATGTTCATTAAGCGCGCTGGATTCTAATCTAAGTCGTGTATGTAGGATTTGAGCTTTTCTGTCTCCAGTGAGAAAATAAGAAGGTGGTTTGTCTCTGACCTTAAGACAGGTTTTAAAGCTGATTAGTGTTTCACAGTCTCTTACACTTTGGGGCAATTCATTCCAGTCACGGATAACAGAAGGTAAGAATGAGTCTCTATAGAGACTCGTTCGTGCGTGCATGATTTGCGTATTCTGACTATTTCTTAAATTATAAGTTGAACGATCATTGACGTCGAGGGGAACAAGTTCTGACAGGAAGTTTGGGGTAAGATTATTTTTCATTTTGTAAAATAGAATAAGTTTGTGTTTTTTGCATCGAGTATCAAGAGTTTCCCATTTTGTTTCGTCATACAATTTAGCTATACTACACAGTTTTGTCGCACCAGTAACGATTCGTGCTGCTTCGATTTGAATGGCTTCAATGGAATTACGTTGTTCTTGGGTGCAGTTGCACCAGACAACATCACCATATTCTAATAACGGTCTTATGAAGGAAATGTATATGTGTTCTAATGTTTTGCGATTAAGAATGAATTTTAGGCTTCGAAGAATACCAATACGTTGCCACGTTCGGTTAGTGATAGATGCAATATGATCTTGCCATTTGCCGTCGTCGGATATTGTTACGCCTAAGTGTTTATGTTGTTTGACATCCTGTATATTAACATTGTTCATGAGTAGAGTAGGATGTGCTGGACGGAAAATTTTCCTAGAAATTGTGAGAGATTTTGTTTTGGAAGGGTTAAAATCCACCAACCATTGCTTGGACCAGGAATTGATTTTATCTAGGTCATTGTTTAAGGTGTTCGCTGCTACAGTAGGGTTATCAACAATCAAGTGTAAACTGGTGTCATCAGCAAATAGACTTATGTTAGAGTCGATTTCAGTAACAATATCGTTGATGTAAATCAAGAAGAGTATCGGACCTAAAATAGACCCTTGCGGAACACCGGCTGTGGTTTTCTTCCAATTTGATGTTGCATTGTTAAGAACGACGCGTTGCTGTCTGTTAGATAAGTATGAAGAGAACCAATCAAGAAATGTTCCAGTTACGCCGATTGCTTTAAGTTTGAATAGTAGGCCTTCATGCCAAACTCGATCAAAGGCTTTGGATATGTCGCAAAATACTACTCGGATTTCTTTTCCTTCATCTAGAGCTTTACAGATTGCGTTGTAGAGATATGTAAGTTGGTTTATAGTAGAATCACCTGGGATAAATCCAGATTGGGCAGAGGTTAGTATGCTGTGTCTGGATAAAAAGTTAAATAAATACTTGAACACACATCTACCCATAGTTTTACTTATACAGCTTAATAGTGAAATAGGTCGATAGTTACTTGGACCCATGTGTTTGTTTATCATCATTCAAATATCTCAATAATCTATTGACAAATATTTGTTTTGATACATACTTGAAGGGTAATCTGCATAATTGTGAGAAAAATTGCAATTTTCTATAGTCAATTTCAGATTCAATTGACGTAGCGCCTAGTGCATGCAACGCTACGTATTAAATTTATGCAGAATTTACCTCGTTATATTCGGACAGACGTAGCGTTGCATGCGCTAGGCGCTACGTCTGTCCGAATATAACGAGGTAAATTCTGCATAAATTTAATACAAAAACGATGCCCTCGTTCTAACTGATTCATAACGTGTTCCATAATTCACACCAGAACAGGGCTTTTGGAAGAACAACCGATTTATAAATTGTGAGTGACGTTAATGGATTAAGCCCGTTAGGATGAATACCGCTATCAACAAGGCTTAAAAACGTACCTCTTAATTTCTGGATTTTATTCGCGCACAGAGTGTTCGATGTTTAAATATTTATCACATATAATACCAGGATGAGTGTATTGCTCAACTTCGGATATGCAATTATCGCCTAATATCCAGCGTCGGCTGGTTCTCTTAAACTGAGAACTTGTTTCATTAAAAACTATAACGGCGCATTTCGACGGATTGTATTCAAATTGCCATTTCATGGCATAACTGTTACATGTACGTAACATGTTATCAAGGCCGTTCTTAGAAAATGAGACCAATACCATGTCATCTGTTACTGTAGGTGAACCAGACGTTAAATTGAAGATGGACAAACCGTAACCACTTTGTTCCAGCTCTCGTATGAGACCGTCTATGAATAATAAATACAATAAAGGTGAGCTTTTACCACCTTGTCTGGTACCCTGTAAAACACTAAACCACTCAGACATGCATCTTTGATTTCTAACACAACTCGTCATATTGCGGTACATATCAACATAAGCAAGAAAGGGATGGACATCTCTATTTGTTTCGTAAAGCTTAACAAAAAAACTGTCGTGCCACAAACGATCAAAGGCTTGTCTAGAGTCTAGAAAACAAGCATAAACTTTACTGTTATTTTCTTTTCCATAAAGAATACATTCTCTAAGCGAGAATGATGTCATTGTGGTCCCCAGTTGTTCTTGAAATCCCCCCTGTTGAGCACTTATAGTTTGCAATATTTTCATTTTGGTTCTACCAAGTAAAATGTTTTCATAAATTTTAAGTAGCGTAGGAGATAACGTGATGACCCTATACCCGCGAGTGTAATTTTAGTGTGGGTTACAAGTTCAACCCTACAAAGCGGTACCTCTTTTTTTGTACGGCTATTGAATTCCGTCGAACCGTTTAGTTATGTGGTTAAGAAAGGTCTAATATAGCGGAAATTCCCGAGTCGAGTTTATTTTGTCTTTAGTATAATTATATTTATTTTATGCTTAGCAGTGAAGTAGTGGATTTTAGCAATGAAATAAAAGTGGTATTTCATAGGTGTGAAATATAGAGTTTTATTTTTTCACTGCCGGAACTACTTTTTTTTCAGAAACTACTTTTTTCCCGAAAGTTGCTATACAAGTTATATCATTGGATTGGAAATAACTTAACTAAGAAAATGTGTCGTAGATTATTGAAATCGGTTCAGTAGTTTAGAAGTTATGGGGAATCAAAAACAGCAATTTTATCTACTAAGCCAATGACGTCGTCAATTTTTTATTTATTTCTCTGTATACTGCAACTACACTTCGATTATAAAGCATAAAATAAAAAGAAAATTTGTTGTTTTGTCGCGAATAACACATTTTATTTTATCTCGAAGTGATCAGACTTCAATATTTTCACTCGTACTTCGCATTCGTGAACATATAAAGTTTTCACACTTCTCGATGAAATTAAATCTGTTATTCACTCCAAAACAAGAAATATCCTCTATTTATTTGATTGTTTTGACGCATGTTATTTTTTAACAGAACTGTTCTGTTCATGAACATTTGTGATTCATAAATTCAATAAAAATCGTAAGGAAATTTCCTGAATTTAGTTGAAGTGCCAAGTAAAAGAGAAAGGCCAACTTAATTATGTTCGGTTGATTGGAGTGCGAAATTCCCTTTCTTATTTAATAACATGTATCGATGTTTTGTTTATTTGTATGACTAGAGCAGTTAGCAACTGTTTTACTTGTTACCAAATTGATATTTGTCGACCATAAACAAACTACGATGAACAGCTGATATGATTCTGAAGTCAATACAAATAGTTTAGATTTTTTTAAAATTGGAAATATCAAATAATATAAATATGGTGTTGTTTGTTTTTTGTCGTTATCCCTGTGTCAAAAATAACGGCTTTGTTCTAAACGTGTTCAACTGTTCTCTCTTGAAATATTCATTTGATTCGGGGAACATTCGTTTACAAAGAAATATAAAAAGATCGGACAGGGAAAGTAGCATTCAAGGAGGACAGTCAACCACAAAACACAGAAACAAATATGCAAACAGACAAACAAGAAGGCAAAATTAATAATAAAAGTAAAGACATCACAAACACAAAAGGGTTGACAATAGGGCTACCGCCCTGGAACGGTCACAGCCCTTATTGCACATTTACCCACTAAATATGTCATACAAGAGGTTTGAGATTTAAGGATGTCTAGAAATTATTGGACGGTGAGAGATAATACAGAGTGCTAAGGAGACATGATCGGACATGTTTCGGGCGGACAGGTCTGAGAGATATCTTTTTGTGTTTCATAGCCGGATTGCGTCTGTCACTGATGGAAAATTGGGTGTAATTGTCATTTATCGAACCGATATACTGTGAATTTTAGCAATTACATATAAAAACAATTATGTTTTTATTTCAGTAGACTTGATTGAGGTCGAGAGTGGGAGTTAAACTTTCCTACGAAATTATTGACAAGAAGTTCCCGCTAAATACACGATTCTGTCTTCAAATTGTTGCAATTGTTTTGATGGTACCCCGTACGTGCTAGCGCAGAAAACCAGGTTTGAGTTTCACGAATAATATAGTACTGCTTCTTATAAGCAGACTCAATCAAGTCGAGTATACATTTAAATATGTTAATTAGTTAATAGTTGACAATTTCCATTACATTTCGTTTTACTATTTTTGCTAATTGGAATAGAAATTGATCACTTCTTTGAAGTCTTTGGTGAATTTGACTCGTTTAAAAACTGAATTGATCGTATGTATTATGTTTGTATAGCTGCAGTAAATTATAAATTATTAAATACTTTTGTGAAAATCCGTGATCATTGTATGCCAAATCCCTATATACTTTAGGTTATAAACTGAAGAGATGTTTATTAAAATAGTTTACGTCTTACACGTAGATTATTTACGTGAAGCATCGACTAGTATTTATGTAATTATTATGTATATTTAATGACTCGCGTTCTGCATTAAACGCATATTTTTATTTGCACATATTACGGCAGATAAGAAAACACCTGTGATAATAAATTATATATATATATAGGAACAATAAGACCTAATTTATAATCGTATCAAACTGTTTTCTACTTTCAGTTCATCCTTTAGAAATGCATTCAAAGAATGCTTGTTATATTTACTGTAACCGTATGTGGAAAGTACAATGAACCCACGACTGCCGATGCTATTGATTTGCTTCGTAAACAATTGTTTTCAAGGTCTTGAAAACAAATTTAGGGTTACGTGTAAACATAGAACATATAGAAATAACAAAACCATCAACAATTATTTTTTGAAATGTGTCAAGTTCAGATGCACATGTCGTGTGTTTAATTGAGAAAATGAAACAACGAATTTGTAATGTTCCGATGAAAATGTCTCGATATCAGTGAGCCTGTATACCTTGGCACATTGGAATATCAAGCCGTAGACAAATTATAGCACGATACGCCACCCATTACAATTATACTGACATGAGACTGACCAGTCCTGGCACTACCATTTGTATGCTGAATGCAAAGCAAAGGAGGTATTAGTACCATTTCTTCTGATAACTTTGGTATTTCTGATCACTTGCGACTACAAAGTCAAGGTCACACATTCGGACATTTAGTTTTTTTGCGTTTATGTCTGCTTTCAGTAAAACGTTAGTTATATATTTTCTAGATTATTATTAACCACCCTAGTACAGTGAGGGCGAATTATTCGTAACCGCCATAATATTGTGCTGACGCAGTTATGTGTACATTCAAAATGCAGAGCATATACTCCCACACCTACGTCATGGACCGGCCACGTAGGAAATTAAGAGAATGCAACTGTTTTCTTGCCTAATTGATTGAATTCAATAATGCTGGCTTATCGATTGAAACACAAACCTTTATCAAAATTGCTCTGTTTAAAAGTATTCCTGGGCTCAATATAGCTCGCTGATATCGACTGATACATAATTCTTTATCGAGCTTTCTCTATATATCAATATTTCTGTATGATTTTCATGATCCATACCATATCCTCGTTTTATCTCAAGTTCTGCAGTAACACATATCTCTAATAATTATTTTAGAGCGTTTTTATGCAATATAACTATTACATAATATATCAGTATCCGATATCTATTACCGACAGGGTAATTCTCAATCAATGCAAAAACATAATTCTGTTTATGGGTGGTGTCAACATGGAAGTATATTGAAAGTATAAATTTCAAGTTTCATTATCGATTTATAAGCAATTAATTTCTTTGCATCAACATTATTATGGAATGCGAGTCGGGTCCGACCATTTTTCATCTGCATTTTGCCAAATGCCCATTGCTATTAGCCATTTGCTATTTGCTACTTGTCATTTGCCAATTGTTATTTGACAATTTTCTACGAAAGTCGGAAGTGTCGATTCTTACGGATGGCGGTAGGTGTGCAGTACTGGTTCTACCCAGGGAAAAGTGGGTGGTCTGCCTCCACCACAAAAAAATCGGCCGTCATATATAACCTTGCATGCGTTGAAAATGACAATATTTAGAATTCGTAAACAAATGATGTGGATGGTCTTTTTTTTGTCATTCATCCCTGTGTCAAAAATAAAGGCTTTTTTCTAAACTTGTTCAACTGTTCTCTCTTGTTCATTTGATTCGGGGAACATTCGTTTACAACCCTTATTATACTTTTACCCACTAAATATGTCATGTAAGAGATTTCAGATGTAAGGATGTCTAGAAACTATTGGACGGTGAGAGATAATACAGAGTGCTAAGGAGATATGATCTGACAGGTCTGAGACATATCTTCGTTTGTTTCATAGCCGGATTGCGCCTGTCACTGATGGACAATTGGGTGTAATTGTCATTTATCGAACCGATATACTGTGATTTTGTCTTGCAATTACATACAAAAACAATAATGTTTTTATTTCAGTAGACTGGATTGGAGGTGGAGAGTGGGAGTTGTAATTTCCTACGACATTATTGACAACAAGTTCGTGCTAAATACATGATTCTGTCTTCAAATTGTTGCAAATGTTTTGATGGTTTGGGTACTGCTAGCACAGAAAGAATAATATAGTACTGTTTCTTATAAGCAGACTCAATAAAGTCGAGTATACATTTAAATATGTTAATTAGTTCATTGTTGACTATTTCCATTACATTTCGTTTTAATATGTTTTGCTAATTCGAATACAAATTGATAACTTCTTTGAAGTTTTTGGTGAATTTGACTCGTTTAAAAACTAAATTGATCGTATGATCGTATGATATATATTTGTATAGCTGCAGTAAATTATAAATTATTGAATACTTTTGTGAAAATCCGTGATCTTTGTATGCCAAATCCTTATATACTTTAGGTTATAAACTGAAGAGATGTTTATTAAAATAGTTTACGCCTTACACGTAGATTATTTACGTGAAGCACCTTCAACTAGTATTTATGTAATTATTATGTATATTTAATGACTACTTTCTACATTAAACGCATATGTTTCTTTGCAGAGATTATAGCATCGTGTGAAATCAGATAAGATAACACCTATGATAATAAAGTATATATATATATATAGGAACAATAAGTCCTAATTTACAAGCGTATCAAACTATGTTCTAATTCCAGTTCATCCTTTAGAAATGCACTCAAAGAATGCTTGTAATATTTACTGTAACGGTATGTAAAATGAACCCACGACTGCCGGTGCTATTGATTCGCTTCGTAAACAATTGTTTTCAAGGTCTTGAAAACAAATTTAGGGTTGCGTGTAAACATAGAATATATAGACATAACAAAACGTTCAACAAAAGTGAAATGTGTCAAGTTCAGATGCACACGTTGTGTCTTTAATTGAGAAAATGAAACCACTAATTTGTAATATTCCGATGAAATGGCTCGATAGCAGTGAGTCTGTATACTTTGGGGCACAACTGTGGAGGTATTATACCACTAATTATTTTCCCCATAGACACCAATATTAAAGTGTCACATATTAATGATTTGCTACATTCGACTACACCTCGGAGGCTTACATGAATTTAGTGGTGATAAATCTATAAGAGAAGAAAAGGATTTTGTGTTGTCATTTTCATAACAAGATTAAAAACACCTACTTCAGGCAAATCGAATGATTATTTGCGGAGATATGGTCTTGTGAATACCAAGGACAATAGTCTGAAATCGACAAAAGTCAGAGATATTTTTTTTAACTTTAACACTATCTGAATTGTCATATCAAAGGGCATTTCTTGTCAATTCACCATATTAAAATATGCATTTTATGTACAATTAGGACGATGAATATGCCAATTTATGTCGATTTTCATGCCGAAATTGATTTGTTAAGAACAATCTTAAACATTGGTGGTACCTTACCTTATTATAGTAGCGAATACGAGCTCAATAATGTCAAAATACCGCTAAAATCAAAATTGATACTAGCTGAACGCTACCAAGTCGAATTTGAATGATAAGGAATAATATTTTACCTTTTACACAGTCTTCGTTTTTTCACAGTATCCTATTTTAGGGGGTTAGGGAAAGATTTAGTGGTTTCATGCCTACCAAACCTGTTGCCATGCAGATTTAATTGTTGTAAACATGTTGTGTAAACATGTTGCACACATGCAACCCTACAAGTTGATACAAAAAAAACATATTTCAATTGCAAACACTTCAGAAACACGTCATTTTAAACATGAAAAAAAATGAAACACAAAATTACGGCTTTTATAAACAAAATTGGACTAAAAACGCTCAAAACCTATGTAAAAACTATGGACAAATTATTTCTGAGCTTATTTTACCAATTGTTATCGAAAAAGTGTCCCTAGGTACGAATCTGAAGGAGTCCTGATTACTTTAATCTTCTAGGTATTATACCATTACTTATTTTCCTCATAGACACCAATGTTAAAGTGTCACATATTAATGATTTGCTGCAAATTCAACTCAAGTATGGATAATGCAGCAGTGTAATTTTCATATAGAAAACTAATTTTCCACTTGAAAAATAACCAGAAAAGGTGGGGTCACAAGACATGTAAGAACGTTCTTGTTTGTTTACTAAACAGGTCAAGGGTACAGCTGTTTTCATTGATTGACTGTTTTCACTGCTCACAAAGTGTAAGCATACAGTCGAAATTTGGAAAATGTTCATCAGTGATCCAGTAAAACTTATTAATACGCTTCTTAGACATACAAACACAAAATCGAATAGAAATGGGCAGTTTTTCCCTACTTAAAGGAGGGATTACTTTTTATTATAAGAACTACATTCGATACACCTCGGAGGCTTACATGTAATTAGTGGTGGTAAACCTAGAAAAATTATGGCACGATACATGAGACTGACCAGTCCTTTCACTACCATGTGTATGCTGAATGTCAAGCAAAGGCGGTATTAGTACCATTTCTTCTGGTGTCTTTGGTATTTCTGATCACCTGCGAATTCAAAGTCAAGGTCACACATTTGGACAAATTTTTTTTTCCGTTTAGATCTGCTTTCAGTAAAATGTTAGTTATATATTTTTTATATTCTCAGACTGCTGTCTATGAAATTACACACACAGTGTTACCTCAGTGCGGGCATTAGTCGGATATCCAACATTTCTAGTTAGTTATTAACTTTTACCACCCTCGAATAGTATATGTAGATTATTATTAACCACCCTAGTACAGTGAGGGCGCATTATTCGTAACTCCAGTAATATTGTGCTGACGCAGTTATGTGTACATTCAATATGCAGAGCATATACTCCCATACATACATGATGAACGGGTCACGTAGGAAATTAAGAGAATGCAACTTTTTTCTTGACTTATTGATTGAATTCAATAATGCTGGCTTGTCGACTGAAACACAAACCTTTGTTGAACCGTAAATTTCACAGAAACGAATTCTTCACACGTGTGAGGAATTCGTGCGAATTCTTCACACATGTGTGAAGAATACGTGCGGATATTTCACAAAAATCGCACGAATATGTCACAAATTTGTGAAATTTACGTTTGGCATCTCTACCCCTAGTAGAGCAAAAAAGTATTTTTCACATGTTAAAACAGCACGAAAGAAAATGCAATAAATGATTGTTTAGACGAAAACGTCACATGTACATACAGATAGGCGAAAATATAACATTATTAGAAAAATAGGCGGAGCACAACACAACACGACAGAATAGAACAGAACAGAATAGAATATAATTCCTAATAATGGTGTGCAGTTTTAACGGCAACAAACAACGTATTAAATTGGCTTGTGTACAGCTGTTCGGTGTACGTTTTTGGTTTTCTCTCATACGATCCATTAGGAAGAGACTGCGAAGGGCGAAATAACTTTGAAATTTTGAATCGTGTTCTTCGCGCTTCCCCAGTGCGTCTTCGTGCTCCATCATCGTGTTTTCGTGCATTGCCTAAAGGCCGATGCTCCAAACGGAAGTTGCGATGACGATGCGTGATGGTGCAATGGCGATGAGTGAAGGTGCGATGGCGTTGCGCGAAGTTGCAATGGCGATGCGCGAAGGTGCAATAGTGATGCGCGAAGGTGCGATGGCGGTATCAGAAGATGTAATGACGATGCACGAAGATGCGATGGCGGTGCCCGAAGGTGCGATGGCGAATCGCAAAGGTGCGATGGTGTTGCGCGAATGTGCAATGGCGTTGCGCGAAGGTGCAGCCATCGCGACTTCGCGCTTCGTCGTCGCATGTTTTCGCTTCGTTATCGAAACATCGGGCTTCTATAGTCTGTTTTTATGATAGCAGACATGACAGACCTAACGATATGTATTGATAAAAATACTTTGCATCATTTGGTCCGTTTGTCCGTAAACGAAACAAATGAAAATATCAATACAGGTAACTCCCTTTGATAAAGGTTCAGTACCTACAAATGTGTCCATACTACATGGGTGCCAATGCTTTAATGCGACCTTAACGCTTGTGTTATGAGGAATAAATGTGTCATGAGTAATTTGAAAATCGGTCTATGTATGTGGAATATACAGAGCGGACACGAATGTCCATACAAACTCTTTGACCTCTAAGCGCCCAGCTACATTGACCCGGCCGTTGCGCGCTGCGCATCATTGTTTTATATGAGGAATAATTGTGCGAAAGTTATGGAGCCGACATGAAATTTCGGACGGACAGGCGCACGTACGGACGAACAGGGGTAACACATGTATGTGCCATAGCGTCGTCGAATGGCAGGTGCATAAATTATGCAGTGCGAGCTAAAGTAATCAATTTTGGCAAGTTATCTGTCTGTCCGTACATATCTGTAGCAAAACCACATCGCAAATCTACATAAACATATCCGTTGAAAAGCTAGAATGATTTAAAAAGTACCTCGCTGCAATATTGCCAAACGATTCGCAAAATGCATTTTTTCTTTCCCGGTGGTTAAAGGTCAAAGCGCAACATTCATGATAAGTTGTATCTTTGATCAGAGTATACTAGTATAGAGACTAAGTAGCCGACATTTAGTGCTTCACGGATAGCTCGGTAGAGCATAGTCGTTACCACCTATGGGTTGTTAAAACTAAGGGGCTAACTAAGGTGTTAAAACCCATAAAATCGTCAAATTATCTCTTCGAAAAATACCACGTCATTCATTCGGGATAAATTTGACCCTCTTTGTCATAAAAAATCTTTAGGCGGGTGAGACGGGTCATTCGCCAGTCCGGTCATAAAGCAATTATTGAAAATGGCAATTAGGATTTTAAACTCTGGTCAAATCGTAGCCGATATGTTGGGCATATATTATGACAGGGTCTACTTTGCACGTCCATAGGGGACCAGCTCGGCGCCGGCATTACAATCTACGGGTCGTGGGTTCGATCCCCATTGAGGGCATGTACTGGTCGCTGTTAAAACCCCGAGTACGCATTCAAATATGTCTACGGCAAAGACTTTCATTGGGGGAAATTTGACACACTTAGGCAAAAATGTATTTGGAGGAAATGGTTATCAAGTCGTCACAGACACAGCGCATTGACTGCGGAACACCTGCGATCCAGAACATGACAAGTGAATATCTAATATATTAAGAAGAACACAAATACATACAAAGAAACACATTTTTTTTTCTCTTTCGACGTTTTACATCAATATGTCAAAATGTCCAAACTAGAAAATAAGGAACCGTCGAAACACTATTCTATTCTATTCTATTCTATTCCATTCCATTCTATTCTATTCTATTCTATTCTATTCTATTCTATTCTGTTCTGTTCTGTTCTGTTCTGTTCTGTTTCATTCTCTGTTTTGTTCTGTTTTGTTCTGTTCTGGTCTGTCGTGTTGTGTTGTGTTCCGCCTATTTTTCTAATAATGTTATATTTTCGCCGATCTGTATGTACATGTGACGTTTTCGTCTAAACAATCATTTATTGCATTTTTTTCGTGCTGTTTTAACATGTGAAAAATACGTTTTTATGACCGAAACTCGAACTTGGCTTGCATTTTATAAACATTCACATTCTGTCTTAATATGATTCAGATTGGTCAATAATTGACTCTACTGTAGTGTGTTAACAAGGTAGAATATGGCATTTTTGCTAAATCATGGGCCATAACTCTGGTCATACTTGTACGAACTTGGCCGAGATATTTTGGTCATATGTGTTTTTTCCAAGGTTGGTCAAGATTGCTTGAAAAATGTGGCCGCTAGACTGTTAACATACCAATTGTATGATATAAGCGATAAACTGTATCCTGTCAGCTGGCTGTGAAAAATACGTTCGTACGACAAAGTAAAAAAAAAGTCAAACGTATATGTCACGTTTTCGATTAGTGATGTTTACGGCCGTATTTGTAACAAAAGTGTTAAGAATTCGCACGAATTCCTCATACGTGTGAAGAATTCGTTTCTGTGAAATTTACGGTTTAACAAACCTTTATCAAAGTTTCTCTGTTTAAAAGTATTCCTGAGCTCAATATAGCTCGCTGATATCGACTGATACATAATTCTTTATCGAGCTTTCTCTATATATCAATATTTCTGTATGATTTTCATGATCCATACCCTATCCTCGTTTTATCTCAAGTTTTGCAGTAACACTTATAATTATTTAGAGCGTTTTTATAGAAGTAATACAACTATTACATCAGATATCAGTATCCGATATCTATGAGCGGCAGAGTAATTCTTGATCAATGCGAAAACATAATTCTGTTTATGGGAGGTATCAACATGGAAGTATACTCAAAGAATAAAATACCCGTTTCATTATCGCTTTATAAGCAATTAATCTCTTTGCATCAACATTATTATGGAATGCCAGTCAGGACATGCCATATTTCATCTGCAATTTGCCAAATGCCAATTGCTGTTTGCCGACTTTCTACGAACTCTATAACTAGATCTAATATGTTTACATGCAAGCGATTTTAACATTGTCCGTTTTGTACCGGATATGTTAAATCCATCCTCACACGTTTATAAACAAATCAGTGAAACCAAATACTGCCCATTCCCTCTAAAATACGAAACCATTGAAACTGTGAAATGAGTTCTATGCGTAGAACTAGATGCAGTTCGCAACCAAAGCATTGAGCTCCCCCAGTCATGTTGAAGATCAGACTACACCAATTACCAACCAATCAGCGGGCAGGGAAAAAGTTCCAGGCAGCTATTACACAGAATCTCTTAATTTTGATTGGTTGTCAAGGTAAACAAACCAAAAAATCTTGCTAAAAAATTAAAATTCAACTTTTGAAGAGTACTTATAAAGGTTAAATCATACATTTGTGCAATGTATTCATAATGTGTTGCATAATCAAGGAAAGAAGTATATTTTACATTTTCCTCATGTTTCTACATGCAAGTAGGTGGGTCAGCACCATCCGACCCAAACAGCTTTTTCAAAACATACTCAATGTATGGCTTCCGTATGTTTTGTTGATAGAACTAAGATAGGTCTTTCAAAGCAAGTAATACAAATATAGCTTCCTATATTAGGGAACTCAGTACAGAGTTTAGAGCTAT